>JBBPRG010000103.1:0-22916 GCA_038092895.1 Chalciporus pseudorubinellus | reverse complement strand
GTCCTCCTCGTGGCCTTGATGGGGGGAGGTGCTGCAACAAACGTTCTTTTGATGCAATCTAGGCATGGGGTCATCAGAATGCTGATGGGAGGAAGGGCTGCACTTGGTCAGATTCCATTATTGCGGCGCTTGGTCGGCCCTCGCACTGAGGTTGGTCTGCTGGGAGCGGAGGAAGTTGGGGAACGAACGAACTTGTTGGGCTAAATACGAATCCCTTCCATATCGTTGTCGCAATTGTTTTGTAACACTTTCATGTAAAATTTCTACTTGTACGAACTTGGCGGTATCATGATTTACAATGGGTGCGTTTTGATTGGTCTAGGGACGACAACTGTGGCAGCTTTCACCCGAGAACATAAATTCTCCAGACTAGTCATGGCTGTGCAACCAAGACCAATTGCACAAACCAGATTCCCGTCACTAATCCCTTGATTTCTACTATCTCGAAGGAGACGCTTAGGGCCGATCATACCGACCCCGGCGAACCGTGCACCATTGGTGCACCACCATCGGGATGGATCGTGCCGAGGATCTTGCTTACATCCTCGGCGAGCAGACTCTCCCAGTTTTGCCCAGTGCGCACGATCCCGAATTTCCGTGATTTATTGATCAGATGAAGACATCCTTGAATATCCCAACAGTGTGGTTTCCCGTCGTCGACTTGAGCATCTGTACGAGCGGGTGTAAACTGTAGCAGACAACGACGAACCCGTCGTACTTTTCCAGGTCGACACCACTTGGTTGGTCAAGGAAAGTTTTCATACAACTCTCTGCACTCGTGTGACGGTCGTGATCGCTGTCAACACTTGGTGGCCCATTTAGAAGAAGTGGTATTCGACCCTACAGAGCGAGATGAATTACTAAGGGCACGTCCGGCACGTAAGCATGACCGAGGGCTCACCTCAGGCTGTGCGAGTGGCGCATGCTTGATATCGTCTGTCATTCCAGGACGTTGATAACTGGCCTGAACCCTTGGTGGGTCGTTGCGATTTATTTCCGCTGCTGAACAAGGCGATCGACGGAGGAGACTAGGTGGGGATCTCTAGGTGTATTGGTGGCAAGGAAGCAAGAATCCGTCCCTGCGAGTTCTCTTACCACTGGCGAATTTGGTTATCATGATGTATCCTTCGAAATGAAGAAAGCGTACCACATCGAGCACGTGGGGAGGATGTCCGAGTCCCTCATTGGCCGGCGAAGATTATGGAGGGATCGAGATATGACCGGTATAGCGGAGAATCAGCAGGGTGGAGGGTTTACGCGCTGGGCAAATCTGCAGGAAAGGAAGACACATGTTTAATCGATGCCCCAACCATGGACATGCATCAACACGACTCGGAACATACTTGACGATCTTTTCAGTTGTATGCAACGACTGGAGGGATGTCAGTGCACCCTACCAGATACAATCTGACGACGGCGTAATCAAAGTCGTAGTAGTTGCGGGTGGTAAGGGTGAGGAGGCGGAGAAGAGGAATATTACGTAATTCAAGTGTCGATCGTGTATTGCCTGCAGCGATACACGAGGATGACAGTGTGGCACGGTGTGGCACGGTGTTGGACTTGCACCTTGATTACACCGCAAACTGCTGGCTGACACGCACAAGTCACGCTTTCCAGCGCTCCATTTCGTTCAAAGGTCGCGCCCTGTCCGTCACTCTTCTTCGCAAGTCCGTATCTCGAGGACTTGAGAAGACACAACGTCCGCGCACACATTTCTCCAGTCGAAGCTACCACGCAGCCTTCGTGGCTCTCTGCGCAGCTCGACTCTCGATCCAACCCGCCTCTTTGCCAAAGCCTTCTCTCGCTCGACCAACTCTCGTCTCTTTGGAAAGAGGCAATCCGCCGCCAAAGACCCCGAGGTACTCCCTCTCGACGAATCTTCTGGAGACTTTGAGCTTATTGCCAGCGACGACATCCCACCTGAGAACCCCGCCCTTCCAGGATCTTCTCACACCCCCGCAGATCATATCCCACCTTCCACCGTCGAGTCCTCAGTAACCACACCCCAACAACCGTCACTCCCTCGCGCAAAGTCCACCCCTTTTCGTCTCAAGAACTTATCCAAAGTATCCATCCATCTCTCTTCTTTTACAGAGAGCAGGCCATCCTCATCCCGTACACGGACTACGACCAACGAGTCTGATATCTGTCTCTCATTTCCGAAACCACCGACTCACATTCCCACTCCCGAAGCGTCCGCTCGAGGTGCTTCTGTGCCCTCTACTACCCCTCCGCAACCTTCCGAATCTTCTGCGCTTGACGCGTCGACCTCTCCATCCAACAGGATCGAGACATTTTCAGGCGACTACACTCCCCTACTTGATCAGGACGCCACCGAAGAGTCTGATACAGAGCCTGAGCCCACAGTCTCGGATATACAACCTACTCACTCCGAGGATCCCTCAACGTCAAACCCTCCGAAACAAAGGCGGAGATTCACTGGATCTCTGAAGCGCTTCAAGTCTTTTTCACAGATCCTTCGTGACTCGTTTGCACATCATACTATCGACGCTTCGTCTGTTGACACCATCAGGAGCCAGAAAAGTTGGACCCATAAGCGCAGCTTTGATTCCAAGTCGGTTTTCAGCGATCCAGCCACTCCTCCCGTACCTCCCGTTCCCCCATTACCAGAGTTTCCCAGGAGCCCTCTCTCTTCCTCCTCGTCCCTTTCTACTGGTGACTCCGAGAATAGTTCATCGCCTACTGCCTCTATATCTTCGTTGCCTGAGGAGTCGTCCCCCCCTCCCATTCCCATACCACCGCCTCTACGGAGAAAGCGCTCAGCACCAGCACAGTTCGGTCGTGCTGCGTCCTCTGTCTACCATTACGAGTTTGTGAATCCGTCCGAACTCACCACCTCTCCCTCTCCGTTTGGAAGAGACTCTCTCGTGAATTCTTCTGCGAGGTCATCATTCCTGCCGCCTTCTCCTTCTTGGTTTAGCCGGAACGTGCACCATCTAGATCCGTCCGAGATACTCTTCGATTTTCCTCCGTCGCGCATTTCCGCTCTAAGTGACTCAGTCCAGTTCAAGATCCCTGAGATCACTACATTCTATCCTTCTGCGCTCTTCGCACCTGACTCGCCTCGTCCGCTTCCTATCCCACCTCCGATTGTCCCGGTTCCACCTCCTCGGTCACGCCAGCCAGCCGCTTCGCCCTCTAGGCCAATATTACAGCGCCTCGTCACTGACGTTTCTCCTGACAGCCCAGAATCGGACATAAGGTCATTTGTCACATCACCAACCCCGCTTGATAGCACGCTCTATTCCCCTACCTCCAGTACCACACCAACCACCGCATTTGCTTCAGCACTTCCATCACCTTCGCCGCAGCTCTATCGCCGGGTATCTAATACCAGTCAGGTTTCCGTCGAGCGCCATCGGCATTCTATCGCTAGATTAAAGCGATCTCGTACCTCTAGTCCTCGAACTCGTCGACGTCCATCACACAAAGCTTCTCGGTCATCTATCAACCCAATCTACAAGGTCGGTTTCCCACCAACTCGGATTTCTCCGTGCTGATTGCCTGTAGGATTTATCCGCCCGTAACCAATCATCTAACGGTCCGAAGTTCCACCTTGTCAAGGCACCTCCATCTCCTGTTACACTGTGAGCCTTTTACCCTGTGATTGACCTTATGTTGATATCTGGTACCTCCTTCAGCGAGAATTCGTCTGACGATCGAACTATCTTTATACCACCGAGACAACCGCCGGAATCTTCATTAACTAAGCAGCAGTCACCCCTTCCAAAAGACCTTGTATTACTGCTCGAGGCCTTCTTCATTCAGTCTGGTATACTCGACTCATTCGCACGACCTACAATGGACTATACAGGAAAGAACCAAGACGTCGTTGATATTGGCGGTGAAGTGGATTACTCTGGATATCAGTGGTTCCAGGAGCCTCCTCCGCGGCCCGAGGTAAGGTTTAGGGCCTGTCGAAGGGAATCCAATTAACATTCTTCCAGCCCGTGGCACCTGTTCAGCCTTACATACCAGACGAAGACGTCATCAAACAGAACGAGGCATTTGACTTTGCTCTCAAAGCAGCACCGAACGTATTATATGGTCGATTCAAGCAATATGGCCAGGTGAGCGCTTTCCCAAAAACACATGGTCTCCGAGACTAATATAACTCAATAGCTCGGCGTTCTTGCTTGGTGCTCTGAGTTTGGAGAGATGATTGATAGCCTCAAAGAGCTTGGTTTCTCGGGCAACATGTTTGTAGCGACACGATCACAAGCATTGCGGACATGCGACGAAATTCTAAAGCTCAAACTCGACATTAAGATGCAAATCATTCTCATGTATCTTTCGTCACAAGTCGCCAGACTACGTCGATTCCTTGACAGTAGCGAACGCCAGTATGAGGACTACCCCGTACCCGAGTTCCCTCTGGACTATCGTGCGTTCTCTTCATGATGACTGTTTACATGGACAGCATTATACCGCTATATCCTGTGCGTCCCTAGATCCTTGTTTCGTATCAATACGCATTTTCTTCTGCATCCTGCTTATTGCGGCGAGATTGCATAAATTGCATATTTTGTATTATCATTCATTTGAAAACATGTACTTGTACGTGACGAACAGAGACGACGTTTTCCTGTGACTTTGGGTTTCGTTTGAGTCGAATCCCACGAAAAGCAAAGGCAATGTGTCCCGCAGTATGGTGATTACTCCGCTTTGAAGCTTAGAGTGAGCTGTTACATGAAAATGGCCCAGAGTCCAAGGCAATAAGTGAGAATGTGAAACAATAAAAACGCGAGCAACACCCTGAAGTATAGAAACCAACCAGTGAATGGAACTGAAAAAAAGAGCCGTAGTGATGGGCGATGTCACGATGAAACGTATGTGATTATCTAAGTGAGTGAGTATGAAAAGAAATCAGTGCAATGCATCCATGCGAGTGACAAAATTGCAAGTGGGTATGTTATGAGTGCGACGGCATGTTAGCGTACTTTGTCCAGTATTCCGCAGCAGTTCCACTGCTTCTATCTGCGAGCACTGGGAGATGAGCTGGCAGATACCTTGATTCGCGAGGAGGAGCGGGTAAAGGGTTGGCGCGGGGTTGGGGGTCCGATGCATCCTTGGAAGGAAAGATGAAAGAGTTGGGCAACGATCGGTAGGTGGTGTAGTCTCTAGAGGAAGAAGGATGCGGCTGCCCGTATGGAGGGGTAGCAGCATAGATGATCGGCGGAGGAGCAGACGGCATGTTAGCATAAAACACGCTAGCTGGTATAGGGTGGGCCTGTAGGGGTTGCACCACGTACGACGTGTGGCTGGATCCGTGAGCGATGCTGTGAATAGAGAGGGCATCTCTAGCTGATTCGTTAACGAGAGGTTTGGACTCTGCCACGCTAGACGGTGAGCCGATCACGTTGGTCTCCGGCTGACCTTGCACCATGCTCCTGCCCTTCCATAGCCGCTCCATCTCCCAGGCTTCACGAGCTTTGAGAGCATTGATATCGGCGGTCGAGGTCAATTCAGACATTGGCCGAGCGGACATAGGCGGCAAACGGTCGACACGCGCGACTGTAACGATCGGACTCGCAGCGTGACGTGGAGGTTTGGCGTGGCTCTGATGAATGGAATCGCGAGGCCGGTCATCGCTCTGACGGAGGCGTGGAGGCTCGTCATGCAGGGTGAGTATCATAGGCTGCACTAATGTTGGGCGTTGCGGCGTATCGAGACTGCGAGCCCGATAGGGTCGACCCGAGATAGAACCAGATTCTGATCTGTCGACCGGTGGCGATTTCGCCCTCGCATGCTTTGCCGCTCGGCGTTGATCATCCACTACCTCTAGAGAAGTCTTGGACTTTCTCCGCCTGCGGCCCTCGTACTCCTCATCTCTACCCCACTCCCTTGCCCTCTCGCGGTCCATTGCTCTCTCCCTGTCGCGTTCCCTGTCGCGTTCCCTCTCTCTACCCCTGTCGCGTTCCCTGTCGCGTTCTCTATCCCTCTCACGTTCCCTCTCACGTTCCCTTTCTTTCCCTCTGTCGCGGTCCCTCTCACGTTCCTTCTCTCTATCCCTGTCTCGATCCCGATCCCTCTCACGGTGTGATTTTGCAGCAACTTTCTCGGGCCTTTCTGCTCTCTCCTTCGTCCTTTTACGACGCGGAACATCAGCAGAGTTGACTACCAGCCACTGCTCACCCTCAGCATTAATCGCGTTTGGGGCTGGCGACACTTTATCGGAATGGGTCCGCATGAGCTTATACGTCTCCGTCTTCCTACTTGATGTCGAATTCGACTTGGAAAGCTGAACTTCGCCGTCTAGCGGTTTGTTATCTAGCGGTGTGTTATCCACTTGTTTCGTAGGAGAGACTAGCTTGGCAGGCGACATGTTTCGTCGCGGTTCCTTCTCACGAGAACGTTCTGTCGAAGCCCTCTCGAACACCGGTAACTCCGAATGTGGTTCATCAGTGTTGTAGGGTGTCGGTGGATTAGCCAGAAGTGATGCTCTGGATAACGCAGGAGAGTCACTGGGGGTAGAGGGCACCAAATGAGGGGGGATTGGGCGCGGTGCATCCTTGGTTGGCGATGGAGAAGATCGTGACAGTATGGCCCCTATGGGTTGCATGGGAGATTGGACCGGTGCGCTGGTAGACAAACGGTGAAGGGAGCGCGGCGGGAGTGAAGAAGACGGAGTAGGGATCCGCGGTGATGGAGGAGGGGGAGACGTGCGCGCGGAAGCCGTGAATTGCGGTATTGTGGGAAGGGAAATGGTAGGGCCAGCGACAGTGATGGGACTAAGAAGGCCCAGGATGGGCGAGGTTCTACCACCCGACGAAGGGGAATAAGTAGGCCTGGCACCGCTCGTATCGGCTGGATGAAGATGCAGCGCATTCGACACATCTCTAGGCTTCATTTGAGGTTCAATGATAACCTCTGATGGCAAAGGGTCACTCTGCTTGACAGGAGTTGTACCTCCGGAACTTGGGGCGTCCGGGTTCGCAATCGTCAACTTCCCCAAAGGCGAGAAAAGAATATCATACGAGATTGATGATGCATGATCGCTGCTCTCCCGTGGAACCTCTACGGACGGGGCCTTGACGATTTCTTGCTCAAGATCCAAGTCTATTCGTGGAGGAGGAATACGCTTTGACGGACCCGAAGGCTTCTTCCCTATCAACGGTTTCTCGGGAGATTGTTGTCTCTGCGAAACAAACGAACGTCGCGATCTTTGCTCGTCATCGTTCTCAGGAATTTCGTTGATGGTAGCACCCAGATCTTGCGTAGATCTTCGCAAGATACTGAACTTCTTCATCAATCGCCCGAGTACACTCTGCCGTTTCTCATTCTTGGACGATGAATGGGTCGACAACGCTGTTGTGGATGCATTCGCAGGCATCGGGGAAAGTGTGGAATGGCGCTTCGATTTATCGAAGTTGATGTGAAGACCATCATTTGGGACGACCGACGACCGTTTGGACACGCCGGATGACGGATCATCGGGCGGAAGCGTTTCCTCTGCATCTGCCGCGCCTTTCTCGTGGTCAGCGAACAGCCCACCCAACACAGGTTTTCGACGCTTGCTGAGTTTGCGCGTGGGTTGAGCTGGCTCCGGTGCCTGCAGGTGCAGTGCAGAAGTTGACTGAGAGAGGGGTGAAGGTGTGACGGTTTTCCGACGGGTATGCCCCGTGTTCATACTCGACATGCGAGAGCGAGAACGTGGCACACCCTGCGTGGCGTCAGTTAATTCCGATATACGCTGGGAGGAATGATGACTCACCTCGGGAGACTCGGGAGATACGGGGCTAACGCTGCTTCCTGCGTCATAAGGGGATTGATGGTGCCAGTGGGTGCCCCATGGGTCACTGAGGTCCATCATATCGACATTATCCTGGGAAGTTTTTCGACTGCGTGGCTTGATGCTTGGATCGGGGATGCGAACCTGCGACGAACTTGGGGTCGGTAGTGGTGTGCCAGAAGAAGGAGTGTGACTTGGACCAGGAAATCGCGTTGAATCCTCGGAACGGTCGTGTATGCTGTGGGTCGAGGCAGTCATTGGGGGGAATGAAGGAGAGAATAACGAAGGTGGACGATTGAGGTTTGAAGGATGGAGTAGATGATGGTTCTTGTACCAACGAGGGCCATTTGGATTGTGGATAGGATACTTGATCCTGAAGGTGGACATGTTGGCAGAAGCCATCTCGGTCTCCCTCTTGAACCAGGCGGGGAGCTCACCCAGTGGATCTGGGACGATTGAGCGAGAGAGACTGCCAAGAATAGGGTTTTCTTGTGAGCTGCTGCGTGTCAAAGGGCGGTCGTCGTCGTCGTTCGAGTCCATCGTGGCAAGTGAGTGTGTGCTGTCCACAGAGGCCGAAAGGTTGGCCCGAGTGCCAGCAGTGGCAGTGGAGGGCTCGGTTGAGTCCTTCCTGGACTTCCTACGCCATAACTTTCCGGTCGCATTTTTCGAGTTGCTGCGAGACAGTCTGCGCCCAGTTACAGCCTTTTCTTCCATTTGATTGTATAGCTTGACGAGCTCATCCGGTGAGAGCTGCTGCAAGCTGGAAAATCCGTCAGCCTCGCCCACGCCGCTCTGGCTCTGCACAACACACGCCCGCGTGTCAGCACGCTGGTAGAGCGACGCAGAGATTCGTTTACTCGCCTCTTCAAACGGCTCAAGAACAGACTGGAACAACGTGTTCCTGTAACCGGATAACCCTGACATCCTTAGCGACCACACTTCTCACACACGTCCAGCGCTAGAATCGCGTGCTCAACGGACCAGAGGAGCGCTCACGTTATACAGCGTCGATGGGGGCGATTGGAGACCGCAGTCGTCAGAGTGGATGCTGTCCTTCACCCCCTCCAGCTCAGCGCCCGCTGGCTTTTGCCAATTCCATGGTCACGCGCGCCGTGCGCCACTGTGATGCATCTTATGTGGCCCATCTCATGCGGTTGCTATTCTCGCTGTCCTTCTGCTCTGGTGCTGGGTGGCTTTCCTAGCAGTGGCATATGCCTTGCGGTCTCTTTTGTAGATCCTTCCGGTAACTAGTATCTGGGAGACCCGTCAAGCTGTTATCTTATCTATTTCCCTATCCGAGTCAGACATACCTGGATCTGTCTGTCAATTTTTCGATCAGACTTGTCCTGCCTTCATATCCCCTTCTGTCCTCCTCACTATACCACTCAATGTCTGTCCAGATCCTCGTGCTAGGTGGCGGGGGTAGGGAACATGCTTTGGCATGGAAACTCTCCCAGTCTCCACTCGTAAATCGCATCTACGTGTGTCCTGGGAATGGCGGAACTGCAAGCACCCCGAAGACACAAAATATTAACTTGCCCCTCGCTGCTCCCGGTTATCAGGAACTTGTAGAGTTTGCCGTTCAGAATCAAGTTAGTAGCAATCAGATATCGCGCTGCTCGCATCTAATCTCCACGCCAGATTGACCTCGTTCTTCCAGGTCCCGAGGAGCCATTAGTACTCGGCGTAGAAAAGTGCTTCCGTAAAGGTCACTCGATTACCGTTACATGCCTGCATGTGTTGCTCATCCGAACGTGAAGTCGGCATCCCCGTCTTCGGTCCCACAGAATTGGCTGCAAGGATGGAGGGAAGCAAGGCCTTCTCAAAGGCATTTATGCATCGTCACAACATTCCTACAGCTAAATTCCGCACGTTCTCGTCCTCGCAAATTGACGAAGCTATCGATTATGTTCGCACCTGTGGACATCGAGTCGTCTTAAAAGCCAGCGGTCTCGCAGCTGGAAAAGGTGTGCTCATCCCAGAAACAACAGACGAAGCGATAGAGGGTCTCCGGCAAATAATGGTGGCCAACGTGTTTGGTGTTGCAGGTCCGCTACACCGTTTGCGTTTTGGAATCACCATAATCATAACCCCACCTCGTCGTTCCATTCGTCAGGAAACGAAGTTGTCGTCGAAGAACTACTCGAGGGCCCTGAGATATCAGTCCTGGCATTCTCGGACGGTTATACCATCGTTCCCCTTCCTACTGCTCAAGACCACAAGAGAATTGGCGAGGGCGACACGGGTTTAAACACCGGTGGAATGGGTGCCTATGCCCCCGCCCCAGTAGCGACCCCCGCGGTTATGGATCGTATCATGAAGGAAACTCTTCGTCCTACCATCGACGGTATGAGGAAAGAAGGTATATTCATAGCCCGAACACTCTTGAGATCCGGTCTTCACCAGACACAATCTAGGTTTCCCCCTCGTTGGTCTGCTCTTCGTCGGATTCATGCTTACCGAGAGCGGACCAAAAGTACTTGAATACAATGTCCGGTTCGGTGATCCCGAGACTGAGGCTCTCATGCTTCTACTGAGCGACGATGTCGATCTGGCTGCCGTACTCCTGGTACGTCTTCAATTCATACTAAGCTCGCCAACGTGCCAACCGATTTCGGGCTAGATAGGCCTGTGCAGAGCACCGACTCGATTCGGTACAACTCAGCACTCGGCCTGGCTTTGCGGTCTCGGTTGTCTTGGTGTCAGGTGGTTACCCTGGCAGTTATCAAAAGGGCAAACGCATTGAAATCGGCCAAGTATCATCAGGTGAATATCCTCATTCAATGCACATGCTCGACTCACTCTATGGTCAGACGTTGTTGTCTTCCATTGTGGAACCACACTGAAGGAAAATGAGCTGGTCACGGCTGGCGGGCGCGTCTTCGCTATCTCTGCTGCTGCTGCCTCGTTGGAGGAGGCCCTTTCCTCTGTGTACGCGGCTGTTGAAAAAATCACCTTCGAGGGGAAGACATATCGCCGCGACATAGCCTATCGGTGAACAGATTGTTCTTTCGTGCGATCCAAGATTACTCATCTTATGATAGTGCAATCGCTGCTATCAAGTCCTCTTCTAAGGGCCTCACTTACGAGCAAGCTGGCGTTTCAGTAGATGCGGGGAACTCACTCGTCGATGCCATCAAGCCCTACGTGCGTTCCACCAAACGCGCTGGTTCAGACGCAGAAATAGGCGGATTTGGGGGTGTCTTTGACCTGAAGCCTATTGGATACAAGGACCCACTGTTGGTCAGTGGAACTGATGGCGTCGGCACCAAGCTTCGTATCGCCATCGAAACAGGCATCAATGACCTCGTAGGCAAGTCGAGAGTTTCTGTTTACTAATTGGATTCTCATCGCAAATGACAGGCATCGATCTCGTGGCTATGTCAGTCAACGATCTGCTGGTGCAAGGCGCAGAACCACTCTTTTTCCTAGATTACTATGGTTGCAGCAAGCTGGACGTTCCTGTCGCAACGAATGTGATCAAGGGCATTGTGGATGGATGTCTTCAGGCGGGATGCACCCTCATCGGAGGCGAGACCGCTGAAATGCCGGGCATGTATATTGATGGTAAGAGCTGTGCACCGCAGGTGGTTAACCAAAGGTTGAACATTTCTACCTCCTATTCAGGTGACTATGATCTAGCAGGATTTGCCGTCGGTGTCGTCGAAAGGGGTTTGGTTCTCCCTCGGGACATCATAGAAGGAGACGTTCTGCTAGGTATCGCTTCCTCCGGATGTCATTCCAACGGATTCTCTCTCGTCCGTAAGATCATCTCCCTCGCCGGTCTTACTTATTCCTCCCCCTGCCCATGGGACTCGACTAGGACGGTCGGCCAAAGCCTCCTCGAACCTACCCGTATCTATATCAAACAAGTCCTCCCCATAGCCCAGAAGGGGCTTATCAAAGGCATGTCACACATCACAGGCGGTGGGTTTATCGAGAACATCCCTCGAGTCCTCCCCAAGGGCTTGGGTTGTCACGTCGACGCGGCTACATGGCAGCTGCCTCCAGTATTCAAGTATTTGATGAAGGAAGGCGGAGTCGCCCCATTGGAGATGGCACGCACCTTCAACATGGGTATCGGTCTTGTGGTCATCGTGGCCAAAGACAAATGCCCAAGTGTGCTAGAGGCCCTGCGTGCAGCGGATCCTAATGTTCCTGTTTATGAGATAGGTGAGGTGACTGGTAAAAGTGGAGTGGAGATGAGGAAATTGGAGCACTGGGTGTCCTAGGCGGCACATTGATGGGACAACTGCAGTGATATCAACGAGGTTGGCGCAAGGCGTTGAGATGAGTCGGAGGCACCATATATTTTACTCTCGCAAGATGAAACATCGATATAGAGGTATGCTATGCAGAAGATGGTGTGATAGTGATACTGCTAGAAGCAAGACATGAAAGAGGCGGGAGTGTCACAGCAATAGTTGATAGTAAATGTAAATAGTATGTGTACCGGCGATCAGCATGAGAGGAGAACAGGTAAAATCTAGCACAGGCACCAGGGAGTAGATGCGAAGGAAAAGGAACGATGCCAATCAAAATGAAAAGTGTATGCAGGAGAACAAAATCTGACAGCAACAAATAAAAACCGCGGTCAACACCCACCGAGTAACCAAAGAATAGGACGTCCAGGCAGAAAGACGAAGCGACGCATATATGCTCAATATAAACATCCCCTTTACGCAGAAACAGAGACCTCCTTCGCAGGGTCAGGTGTGCCAGTTGCTGCAGCGGCAAAAGAGATGGGCAATTTGGGCACGGCGCTACCGGTAGAACCGTTGGCGTGAACGCCATTCACCACGGCCGGCTTACTATCCTGTGATACCGTGAGTGACGTGGTCCAGAATCAAAGGCCTTACAAATACCTACAATCTGGCTTCTTAAATCTGGGGAGGCGCTGCGAGTAACAGGTTCTTTTGTAGAATCCTTACGGAAAGGAGGTGGTGCTTGAAGTACTTGAGCCGCAGTAGGGCAATTTTGTCCGTTGGCCGATGGGGTTCCGCTCACAGAGCTTCTGGATGATGTAGTCGTAGAGCCACCGAGTACGGGAAACTCGTCAGCGTTTGGCACCCGTTGTTGTTTCATTGTAGGCCTTTTATCTACACGCGGGGGATTTGACTTTATGCCTCTTGAGAGGTTTCCCGGGTCGGTAGACTGTGAACGACTCGAGTTAGCGGTACCATTTGCTCCCCCTCGTCGTGGCTGAACATCCTGACGAAGCTGGGTCAATTAGCGTCAATAGGATATAAAGTAGATTCAACTCACATCTCGTACATTCATGGCAGCAAAATTTTCTTCGATGGTACTTATCCCATTTGCACCGTCTCGGGTCCGAGCACCCCGAGCACTTGGAGGTTGTGTGGCGGTGGTATCAGGGATGACATGAGGGAAACGACAGTCGTCACCGTTTCTACACCTGCCGGCAGGGTAGAAAAGGCATGCAGGCTTTCGATTCCCGCCGAAAGACCCCCTTCGAGCGCTTCCTCTGCGATTGTGGTTTAGTCCCTGTCTGAAGGGAGGCGTAGGACCAAAGTTCTCTCCTTGAGGGTGAACTGGGGACTTAGGCCCACCATTCATCTCAATATAAGGCGAGTGCGCATGTGGACCTTGAGGGGGAGGAGGATACGGTGAAGGGTCCTGGCGCACTGAGAAGGGAGGAGCTGATACAGGCCCGTTGGGATACATTGACTGTGGTGACTGGGGACCCGGTGCAGTGGCAGGCTGGTGAGGTGGTGGAAGAGTAGGAATCGAAAGAGGAAGAGGTGGGTGAGGAGGCTGAGGATAAGAAGGTGAGATAGGAGACATTGCTCCATATGGGACGGGTGCAGGCGCTTGTACGGGGGAGAGTGCCTCTGAGCCCGATCGTGCGTGAACTATCAAGGGGTGGGGTGGAGTATGAACGGGTGGTGGTGGTGGTGATACAGGGTTCATGTGAGGAGCAATAGGTGCAGGTGGATGGAACGAAGGTGGCGGTGGATAATAAGGTTGGGTGTATTGTTGTGGAGCCATGGGATCGTAAGGGGCGGGATATTGAGTGGGGGGTGGTGGTGGTCCAGGGTAGTAGGGGCCCTGGGGGTGAGCAAAGAGACAGGAGGAGCCATAGCGACAGGCTGGGTAATACCTGCACGGAATAAATCTAGCTATTTCTGGTGGAGGAAGGTTTCCAAAACCACCGTTCTCGCCCAGAGGCATCGGAGGGGGTTGATAATATGCGGGTGAACCATCGGGGAGGGTAGGCAGGGGAGCCATGGATGGGTAATAACTGTAAGGAGGTACAGGAACAGGATAAAATCGTTTCGAGGGATCAGAGTGGGGATCCTGGGCATAGGTATGGTCTTGCGGGGAGACCACTTTTGCGCAAGCGTTTTTAAGGAGGTCGATGATCTCAGAGTTGTTAGTATATAATTCAGGGGGACCTTGAATAGCGGCGAACAATGGATCGGCACCTGGAAGGGAGAGATGAGATCGCTTTAACGGACTCGTCGCGATCAGGAGCGATTGCAAACCTTTGTCAAGGAGTGCCTTTACCACGTCGACGTGGCCATTCCTGACAGCTTCCTGGAGGGGCGTGGCACCAGCGGTGTGATCTATAAGACATCAGGATGCAGAAAACAACATGAGGAAGCAGAAATGAAGTGCGTGACTGGGCCCTGAAGTGATTGTGCACATACCTCTGATCTCTAGATCGGCAGGAGATGCATCGTGCAGTAAGCCTAGGACAGTTTCGATGTTCCCCTCGGAGGCAGCGTTCCAGAGTGGGGATACCATTTTCGAGATAGATTGTATGTAAAGAGGAAGAAAGAGAACACGAATAAAAACAAATCAGCGCAGACCGCAAAAAAAGCGTGACAGAAAAAAAAATCCTCAATGAGAAGGAGCGTCGATTTGTCGCGCTCACTATCCACTGTCGGACCTCGGGAGCGACCTCATCCAGAAATGAAAAAAATTGCGTGAGAAAGGTTAAATCCGATACGCTTATATAATTAAACCCGGCCCCCCACCGATGCGATTTGCCTTATCAGGACATGCCAACCACCCAAGTGTCATGTGACACAGTATAGAATCACGTGCAGACGTTTATTCGGAAATTTCAAATCAAGCCCTCAGTCACTCGGTCTACGTCTGAACTTCTAACTAACCAGCTGACTGGATCGTGGACCTGTGTTTTACACGCTACTGCGGCATTCACACCCTCTGAGAACCACTTTGTAAGAATGGCTTTTGCGCGGCTGAGATGTAAATGTTACTGACTACGTCAGCCGTGGGTTCCGCATTCCGTCAGGGCAAGGCACCGGGACTGACATGCTGTATTGGGATATCCCTCCGGTCCACAGACACGTGGCGCCTCCACCGGTTACTGTAAACACTAGACGGGCTGGTGAACACGAGCTCCGTCCTCCGAGGTCCTCCGCGCTATTCAGTTGACACCTCGACCCCGAGCTTTCGCAACAGCCGCTTCGCGTGTTCACCGGTTTTTTCCGGCAGATCTAATTCGCGCGAAGGGGGCCGACACATAAGCTCCTGTACCCCTGTCTTTACGTCCTTGCCTATAAGACCTCACTCAGTCTGACTCACATCGCTGAAAAACCAACTTACCTTCATACAACGCTGCGTAAATCTGACACATAAGATTCCGATGAGAATCAGTTTGAAGACGAAACGGTAAACTCCATAACTTACCCCATTCGCAATGGGAGCGGACACATTCATCTCATCAACAATCTTCTTGAGACCCTTTGCCGTCGTGACACCTTCGGCTACACTTCCGAGGGTTTTAATGATGTCTCCCAGCGCCTCCCCCTTCCCCAACCGATAACCAACCGTATAGTTTCGACTGGTCGGAGAACTGCACGTGAGGAAGAGATCTCCCACACCAGCAAGGCCAAGGAAGGTCAATGGGGATGCACCATATGCCGTCCCTATACGTGTCATCTCCGCCAAACCGCGAGTAATGAGACCTATAAGCACCTCAATGTCAAATGGACCTTGGATAGCGTATGGGTCAGCTAACTTGCTCTCGTGTTGTTCTCAAAGCCAAGACCATCCGCCATCCCAGCAGCGATTGCATACACATTCTTCAAGGCACCGGCCAACTCTAGTCCTATCGGATCTGAGCCTGTGTAACTTTAAGGCCGCCATCAGTCGACCATCGAGGTTTATTCCAACATTGGCAACAAGCCTTACCATCGGAACCACGGTTGGTGGAAAACCTGTGACGCTCTTTGAGCTTGAGATTCCGTCAATGAGGCAACCGAAACGGAAGTGGGTTGTCTGCGAACAACTTATTGATTCGTCAGCAATCAGAAGAATATGAAAAGTTATGACACCGACTTTCCGAGGCAAAAGATGGACCTGACTGAAATGGGTGAGATTCATTGCTTGTGCCATGCGGATCGACCTACTATGAATGTCGCGGCTCGCGCGATCTCACTTCCACAAGTATCAGCGATGATCTCAATGGTAAGCGCCTGCGTATCTGTCTCGATACCCTTGTTCACAAAGATCATCAACGGCAGACGGTCTCCCAATAGACTTTCACGGAGCTTGGCCAGGGTTTCTCTGGCCATATTCCACCAGCTGTGAATAAGATAGCTCGAAAAGCATACCTGAGTGCATACCTGAGTCCCTGGGTTGGAATTGCGAACAGGACGACGTCCATTCTCTGAATCATTTCGCGGTCGGGGATATCTGGGCCGACAGCACGAATGTTGTGAGAGAAGACATGATCTTTCAAGTACGATGGGTTATGGTGATGGTCGTTAAAGTACTCGACGAAACTAGCATGTCTAGACCAGATGTAGACTTCGTGATCGGAGTCACCGAGATGGTCTGCTAGACAGCTGCCAAAGTTGCCTGCGCCAAGTACAAGCACTCTCGATTTTGGTCCTGGGGACGAGGTCATGTCTATTTTTGCGGCAGAGATGACGCGTGCTGCTGAAGACGGAAGATCAAGTTGTTTGTGAGCAAGGTTTGAAACAAAGGACCTGGGAGATAAACGCGGTGGATGGATCACCTGGTTTACGATGCAGCGTCGTAGGGCAACTGTACAGCTGAACATGCGGAGACACCTTTTGGGGAATCCTGGATGGTACGGAGGCACGAGTTAAGCCGGCAAGTCGGCCGGAGCAATCGGCCGGCACCGGCGAGTTGGTTTCGTGTCATCACTACGGTTTCAATTTGTCTCCTCTTGCTATATACCACCCAGATATTATTTAATACGTAGACTATCCCTCCAACTCATGGCAATCCAGGATCGAACGAACGAATTCCGCACCTGTGTCGACTCGATACGAAACAGGTCGGCCCTCCCTCAAAGAAACGCCGAGGCGAAACAACGCCTGCTCCAGAGCCATGGCAAGGGAACACCAAAGAGCGAGTTCGCGAGGATGGCCTCTGGTATTGGCAAGGACATTAGCAGCACTACCATCAAGCTCGGAAAGCTTGCGCACCGTAAGTCGTCCCTTGGCTGCGGATAACTCCAGCATTTGACCTCTCCCAGTTGCGAAGCGGAAAACACTGTTCGATGATCGGCCTGTCGAAATTAGTGTTCGTGTGCTCTCCAATTCATCCCCCGTCACTGAACTCATCCAGCCACCCCCACCATCCAGGAACTGACCTACATTATTAAACAAGACATAGCCAACATAAATCGACAGATTGCCGCTTTACAGTCGATCCTCAAGCAACGCAATGCTCAGGGTGCTTCGAAGTCGACTGAGGGAAAGCAGATTGACGAACACAACCACAACGTCGTAATGATGCTACAAAGCAAACTGGCGAACACAAGTATGACCTTCAAGGATGTACTGGAGGTTCGAACGCAGGCAAGTTGGACAACCCTCTACCTCACTGAGCTACCTGACCGCGGATTCTGCAGAACATGAAGGAGTCCAAGGATCGCACAGAGCAGTTCATGTATTCCACTGCTGCTGCTACCCACCAAGCACCACAAAGTAAGGATGCTGGTTACCTTTACCATATGCTCCGTTTGACAGATTGATTTAGATTCTCTTCTATTAAATGGAAGATACGACCCAATGGGTGACGGTAGCGGAAGCCGTCCGGGCTCCAAGGGAAAAGGAAGGTCAACGCCAAATGGCGACGTTTTGGCATTGGATCTGGATGCCGCTGAAGGGGGTATAGCAAGTCACGGTGGTGCCTTCCAGCAAATGGAACTAGTAGAACAACAGGTTGGTACAGCCTTTTTCCTGTGGATGGACGTACTAATTGGTATTCAGGATTCATACATCCAATCACGGTCAACGGCAATCGAGTCGATTGAATCCACAATAGCAGAGCTGGGGCAGATATTCACCCAACTGGCGCATATGGTTGCAGAACAACGTGAAACGGTACAGCGAATCGACGCTGATACAGTAGATATTGCATCAAACGTCAGTGGAGCTCAGAGGGAATTATTAAAGTACTACGCCAGTATATCCAGTAACCGATGGTTGCTGCTCAAGGTTTTCGGCGTGTTGATCGTTTTCGTGAGTTGCTTTCCAACTCACTTGGGACGATAGTTCACTGACTCCCCCCGAGTTTCTCGTATTTATCCTTGTTTCATAATGCGGACGCTGGGCGCTTCGCTGCGAGTCACTATCTATTGGATTAATGCATAGCACGTATTGGACGCTTAATGACACTATTTCCACAGACAGCACAGATACCCATCAAGTTACATATGTCTACCCTACCGGTATAGCGTTGACACCCGTTCCGAAATCTTGAACACGGGACTTGCGCTTCTTTGCGCCTCTTTGATGCTTTTGCCCTCCACGGTGTGTCTCCGTTTCCTCCGTATCACCAACTGTCCATGTTCGCTTGCGGGTGGGGACTTGCTCTGTACCAGACGTAGCCGAAAACCGTTGGGCACCTCCAGTGGGCGGGGCTTTGGCCGTAGATTTATCGGAACCTTTTTCTTGTCGCTTTCGCTAGAGGAGTTTTATTAGCTGCCTGGAAATGACCATGGACTCGTAGCGTACTCGTTGTCCTTCCAATTCTTTATTACGTTCCTTGAGCTTCTTCGTACGAGTCTCTCCTTTCCCTCCTCCCCCGGCAGTAAGTTCGACGTTGATCTGACGCCCGTCAAGTTGAGAATGATGAAGCTTAAGACCCTGCTGAAGGGCATTCCGATGCTGGAATTCCAGGAAAGCACAGCCCTTGGACTTCGTAACAGATTTTGTGGATGGTTTTGTGGCGGATGGTTTTGGTGTCAGTAATCGTATAGTGGGTGGGGGATCTTCTCGAAGGATAAACACCACAGTCCAATGAGATCAGATCACAGCCATACATACCGCATGATGAGAAATGTGCTTGAATCGCCTCTATAGTCGTGGTATATTTCAGATTACCTAGCAGAGATGAGGAAACCGAGAAGCATCGACGGCAGAGGTCATACCAAGAAAAAGAATGAACCGCTGCTTTGAGTTGTCTTCTTTCTTCCCCCCTCCCTCTTCGTCCTCCCGATCCTCTACAGGCTGTTCCATATCGACGACAGGATCCCCTTTTCTTCGCTTTGATGACTTGTCTCCTGAGGCTCTCTTTTCTTCTTCAACTTCCCTCTTTCTTTTCTTTGCTGCCACCACCACCTGCCCTTCTGTTTCTCCCTCCCCTCGCTGTTTCCCTTTCCCGTTAAAAGGTTCTCCACTGATTTGACTGCCTTTTGCGCTTTGCGAAGCTTCAGCAAGAACCTGATCTTCGAGACTATCGACATCGTTCTCGTTCTCCAAGTCGTCGACGTCCTCTAGTGCTTGAACCTTGGTGTCTTTGTTGTGTTTTCGTTCTCGAAAGGCGATACTTTTCTTCTGGCGCTTCGTGAGCTTCACTGTGGGTAACATGATAGGTCGTAAACCGAGTAGGAAATAGCCTGGCGCGTGGATGCCGGAATCAATAAATAGCACTACTGTCTACTGCACACAAGCAGTGAGGCTGAGCGCTGAGCCGGGCAATAACTGAAGAGGAAGAAGCGACTGCTTTCCCCGAATAACTGGTAGTGTTTGCTCGTGGAGCAAGTCGAGAACAACCATCCTCCCGGCGTTTTCTCCCAATAACATACCATCACGTGACTCTTCATATCTCATCCCTCCAATCACATCCAAGGGACTGCGATGCCTCCGCATCTGAGTTCTGTCGTCGATAGCTGAACACTGATCAGCCGAGGGTCAGACCATTGACACCTTCCCCAGCCCCTTCAACATCCTTCTCCTCCCCGTCCAACCCACGTCTGTGTCTCGGAATCGGCCGTAATATCGGGCTTCCAAGTCCTATTGTGGGACGCAAAATCGGACTGGAAGACACACTCATCGACCCAATGCCTACTTGTCGAGAACTTGAGTAGTTCGGAAATGTATATCCAGTGATGGTGGGTGATGATGTCGCTGAATTTGAGACTGGTGCAGGAATGGATAGTGGTATAGGGAGGGATGGTCTCCCGTTCGGTGTGCGAGGATAATGTGACTCCCGTAGATAAGATATTGAGGGGGACACTGCTCTCCGTTTGGCCGAAGTAGGGTAAGGGTCATACCGATCGTCAACTGGGTGCACGTGTAAGCTGCCGCGACCGTCTCTCGTCAAGGGGACTCACATTTCCGTTTATTCGAGCGGACTGCGCTGGTAGTCGGAGGAGGTGTGTACCGCCATTGAACAGAGGCAGGCGTAGAAGTTATCGATGGCGATGCCAATGGCTGGGGGAAAACATGAGCCTCAGGGTAACATAATGGAACACGAGCCCGTACAGCATCCACATCCATTGCCATAACCATGGGGCTTCCCATCAGAGACGTAGAAGGTTCATCTCCGTTCACACTTTGAGCGGGGGTACAGGGTTTGGCAGCCATCTGTTCACCTTGAGGGTCGAAGGCAAAAATCGCATCGACATCGTCGTCATCGTCACTTGGCGAACCCTCCCCTTGCACTTCATCATCACAGACCTCTTCTGGATATCGCCCTCTATCCGACGGGGCACGAGGCGTACGAGGTTGTAAAGGAAGATCAGAACAGGATGCCAGGAGGCGCTGGAAGGCTGCTTCGGACTTGACTTCATTCTCTTCGGGGCGTGATTCGGACAAAAGGTTAAGTATCCTTGGTGGCTTCAGCTTCGCAGACGTAATGGATAGTAAGCCTCGCAAGCAGTACACGTGGTGATACTCACTGGGTAGGTCAGGCGCCTTGGCTGGACTGAAACGGAACTGAACAGGGATTCATTGTCGAGCAGGCTGAGATTTCGACTTGATGGTGGGGTGGAAGGGTTCAAAGGGTGCTTCTCGTTCTCGTCAGGAGTTTCCTCCGGGTCATTATCGTTGGGAATAACAATGGGGGGTGTCGGATTACCCGAGCTACTGGACGGTGAACTTTCCGTGTACATACGCTCCCGGTCGCTTTCTGACTCCTCTCCGTTCGTGCTTCCGTGCCTACTTGAAGGCATCGTGAATGATATGGCAAGTGGACTATATATCCGTTTCTCTGCATAGCCCGAGTAGTTTGATGACTTGGAAAGCAGCGAGGGGCGTCGAAAACGGAGGAGCAGTGGGCTGGTGGGGGCATCATCTGGCGAGCAGGATGGCGTCTTGCTGGAGGGCAAAGCAAATTCCTCTGAAGAGGAGGGAAACGAAAGTCGGCGAGGGGATTCTGACATGGAGGAGAGGGAGAAACGAGATACAGGGGTGTTGGTGGGGTCTGTATTGTGCGTTCATCTCGATGCCACAGGTACGCCAAGTACTGGAATAAATCACAGTCCGCATTCACAACCATCGCCATCTGGGTTTTCAAAATCAAACCGACATCTCGTACATGATGGTGCATTATCCTATGGTAGGGGCTGCGACGTTGGTCATCCATTCAATTGACTTGAGGCACACGTTCACCCTTATAAGTGATTCACCATGCTCACTGACATCCATCCACCTGGGAACAATTTCCCGGTGATAGACTACGATATGCTCACTTCACAGAGAACAAAATTTCTTCGAGGTGACGGCAATGCCATTTCCGACCCTTACGCCCAATTATTGTTGAAAGGAAGCAGAGCATCATTATTATAAGATTGGCCTTATAATGTTTCGTAGAGTAGATGAATCAGGCAGAAGGCCAAAGGAGGTAAGCCGCGTAGGACGCGCTACCAAGCAGACCTTGAGAGAACTGTTAGTGGGATGGTATCATGCGAATCCCAGAAGCACTCACCGACCGCCGACACGATGCTGATGTAAGCACCTGGTATCCGCTAAGAGAGCAGTCAGTGGAGCAAATGGAGTGCAGGTCAATTGACGTACGGCCTGGGGCTTTCCTGAGCTGTAACCAAGGGTATAAAGAGTGCGACCTAAAACGAAGGAACCACACATCGCAGCAGCAGCATGGGGGCATTTCAGCCCGAACACCAGGGTGCTTAACGAATATCATGTGGATCAGTGAAAACTAGAGAAATAAAATTGTCTTACGAGAGTGTTACGATGGGTGCAAGCTCAAGGGTGTTTTGATGGGTACCTTGAAGGGATATGTACGTCAGCAACTTTGGAATACGATATACAAAACAAACGTACGTTGGGTGCAGTTGAACTGCATGGCTTCTGGGCTGGCCTTGACTTGTGCCTGCTCAGCATATACTACATACACGCGAGCGTGTTAACGATCAAGGATCTGCGGGAACCAGTGTCTTGCTTACATTGTGGGTAAGCAATGCCAGCACGCTTGCGAGCCCTACTAACGAGCAATGTCTGCCAGACAAGGAGCCAGCCTATGGAGAGGAGTGACGCTGGAACATAGCCGAAACTGTGGGCAAGGGTTTGGTATCCAGTGAGGGACGCAGAAGAAGAGCATACCCGTTTGGAAGTGCAATTTGGGTAGACATGGTGAAAAAAAAATCAGAGCTTGGGTTGTAAAATGTCTCGACGCGTTTTAAGGAGCGAGGGACCCTTCCTGATTGGCCGACGATATTTTAGTTTCACGGTCAAGCTATTAGTATGCTGACGTGGACATCGAGATATGTCACGACTCACCATGGGCAAACACCAAAATTGGTGCAGCGCCCGGTGGGTGAACAGTAGCCTGCTTTGTCACCGTTGTATGTTCAATCACAGTTTGATGGCGGGCCTTTTTGCAGGTGTTCAATCACATGGTGCCTGTTTGCCGATTCAATTTGGTGTTTGCCCGTGGTGCGTCAGCCTTC
>JBBPRG010000102.1:0-23013 GCA_038092895.1 Chalciporus pseudorubinellus | reverse complement strand
GACATCTACTCATCGCGCATGATGACAGATCGCGGAGAAAGTCAAGCATTTCTTCTTCGAACACGCGCGTAACAGGCACAAGATGACGACCTTGACGCCATCATACCACGCTGTGCGTAATACTTGTACTTTTTTTGAACGTCACTGACGATACCGACTTCAGGAATCGTACAGTCCAGATGACAACAGTACGCACTGCCGTGTTCGAGTACCTTGCAGATGCTGACGCCACTCTATGATAGGGTTCGACCTTCGGCCATTCCTGTACCCTTCCAGGTTCCCTTGGCAATTCAAGAAGATCGATCAAGTCGCTGCCGTCCTCCCCGACAGATCCAACCTCGGACCAGAGAAAGCCAAGACGGACTAACAACATCACCCATCCTATGTAAACGAAACGTCGAACTGGGTATATCTGGTTGCTGAGTTGTACAATGCGGAAGAAGTTCTACAACAATGTGGTAAGCCAAGGAAGCGTGTGTCAGTAATGTATACAGTAAAAACGAACGACGAAGCCTGGGTGTAGGTCATGTCCGTAGGAAGCGAGAGATACCACTCTGGACTACTATTTTCTTCATGACGGTCGGTTCGGGTGCTGGAGGATGCGATGTGAGCATATGACGAGTTTGATCGATTGAACGCTTACGATCTGTGAGGCCATCGTCTTTGACCTTCCGTTTGATGGACTCCATGACTTCGTTAACGGCAGTACGATCGAGGTCACCCCGTGCCTTCATCAAGGCTTCCACGAACGCAAGACATGGTCCGTGGACCTTTGCAAACGACCAGTAAGACAAGAACACCATGCTCTTGGACGCCTCCAGCATCGCCAGTATCTGTTCGATGACCTCAAAGTACTGCTCCAACTCCTTGTCCGGTTTGAAATCTCCAAAGAAAGCGAACACGGCGCTAATGTCCGCTTTGATGCGGTCGGTCGCTTCTGGGAGACGCAACTTGGGAGAGTTGGCGAGCGCGGTGAGGTATGTGACGAGGAAAGCGTCGAGGAGGTATTCCACCATGAGTTCAAAGAGGAGAGGTCTGACGAATTGCTGGTCCGACGTGTAATCTTTCATCGTCACCACGATCTGCTCTAGGATACCATCGTACCAAGCCGTTTGGAAGAGTTGTTTGGTAGCTGGTTTGAGATCGTTGAAGATGATGTCGATAAAGGTCTGGATACATTTCTTGGCGACATCCGAGTTACCGTCGATGGCGTCGTTGAGTTTCTCGTTGATAGTCGTTCTGTATTTTTGGGAGACGAGGGGTTCTAGTTTGCCCAAGAGTGCTTCGGTGTAATGGGCAGATTTGATTTGGTCGTTGGCGAGTGCGAGACAGTACTCCGCAAGGCCTCCCACGACTTCCTCTGGTTTCTCTGTCTGCTTCTTGAACTCCGCCTCAACGACTTTGGTCCATTGATCTTGTGTACCACGCATGACCCGACTGATCTCCTCAACGACACGAGCGAGGATGACACCCTGACCACTCTCCATCGCTGCATCGATCTGTTGGTTGACCATCTGGAACAAGATGACGGCCCCCTGGGTACCATAAAACCCGTCGCCGTCTATTTCGGGTGGCGCTTCCCGCGTCGTAAATTCTTGGATCTCGGTCTTCATGAGATTGGTGGACCACTCATCAAGTTTCTTGACGATGAGTTTCAGGTAATCTTCGATGAGACTTTGTTCTTCGCCGTTGAGGAGCGGTGGCTCGAGGAGCTCGGGAGGTACATTGAGCTCTTTCATGCTCTTCTTGTATTCCTTGAGCCAAGCGTGAAGGTGGAGCAAAATGCTCGCTTCTGGTTCCGCGTCCATGATACGTTGGAGCGTCGCGTTGAGGTTCTTGTGATATTCCTTGATATAGAATGCGTATATCTCGTAGCTGGGTGGGAAGCAGGGGACGACGTCGCTTTCGATACGAATGAGGTCTTGGTATATCCAACCCAGATTGTCCAGGAAAGTAGCTGGATCTCGCTCGTGTCGTTCGTAGGCACTGTCAAAAGCGGCTTGGATGGATTCAGTAATGACTTTGGTGATATGGGAGCGGTAGTGTTTGAGAACGCGGGCGTTTGCTTGCATGGATTTGAATTTAGAGGCAGCGTCCATCTTGGCGGCCTTTTTGACTAGACGAATGGCAATGGCCTAGTAGTACGTAGGTGAATGGATGGTCAAGAGAGAAAACATCTGTAGGCTGACCTTTTCGTCCTCGCTGCCTTCTAATTCCGCTATCTTGATGAGCTTGACAACGACATCCGGATAACCAGCTCGCACAAGTGGCAATATATTTCGGGCGAGTTCCATGAGATAACTCTCAAAGTCAACTATCAACTGCGAGAGTCTTTCGAACATCCGACTGAGTTTCTGACGAGAGGCGGCGGAAGCTTGCTTTGCTTGATGCATGGTCTGATTTCGGAAAGCCTCAAGACGGTTGATTTGGAAGTGAATTTGGAGGAGGTTGGGAGCGGGACCGATGAGTTCTTGTTGGTCTGCGGCGAGCATCTCCTCGAGCATGTCGAGCTTTGAGTTCATTTCCAAGAGGTTGTTGACCATCTCCTCCGTCTGCTCAAAGTTGCGGTGAACCATGGACACCTGAGCGAAGACAGATCACTCCAACTAGACCCACCACTACAACACTCGCAGAGCTTACCCTACTAATCTGATCGAAGGTCGACACGGCGTTCTGTGGATCCGTGCACGCCCTATCGATCGTCTGCATCTCCTCCTTGATGACCTGCACGTTGTTCCTCGTGCCCAACAGTTTCTTGAGTCCCTCGCGAGTTGCATCGAGTTGTTCTTTGACGCCGTTTTTGAGTCGGGCGTCGATGGAGGCTTTTTCTTTCTCGAGTTTCTTGCGAAAGGCGGTGACTTTGATGAGGTCGTCGGGTGATTGGAGGTATTCGCCGATGGCTTGGGCAGCAGATACCTGGGAAGCGACCATCGCCATGGTGGGCGCTGAGACGGCTGTGGTGATGTCGGTGGTCAAGGGAGGAGTACTAGTAGATTGAATACACAACTACCACTTAGTAGTCAAGCTGGTCTGACTGGTAGTCCAGCTTGACGTCGGTTACCAAACTCTACCAACCACCACTTCGAGCGCTGGTGCGCAACGTCCACGATGGCTACACTGACAGTGCAGCGCTCGCTGTCAAAGACAGTCCTCAGAATACCATGTCAGCGAACAATCTTGTCTCGCGCATTCTCAACCGGGTCAATCCAGGACAAGGACGTGGTGATCGTAGGTGGAGGACCAGTCGGCCTGGCGTTAGCGAGTGCGCTAGGTGAGTCCTGATCTTTTGCGTGCGCTATGGAACCTCGAGGTCTAAGCCAATTATAGGCTCCAATAAACTCGTGCGGGAGTCCATCCAGGTCGCGCTCGTCGATGCAGGAGACTTGTCCAAGATACGCGACTGGTCACTCCCTTCCGACACATATTCCAACCGTGTTAGTTCAATCACAAATACCTCGAGAAACTTTTTGGAGGGTATGTATTCGCGTCATTACATGGGAGTGCTTCGTATATTCGCTCCACGGTAGGTATTGGCGCATGGGCACATGTGGATGTTACTCGCACCAGCCCTGTCCGGGAAATGCAGGCAAGTCGTGTCGAGTGGTGCGCATGACTGACTGACAAAAATATGATGTAGGTTTGGGATGGCATATCAGATGCACGCATCCATTTTGACGCTGAAGAGCTGCCTTCAGCTGATAACGCTGCAGAATCCAGCGAGATGGCAAGGCTCACGGAGAACCTCAATTTACAAAGAGCTTTCCTTCGCCATCTTACGAGCATTGAGGGTATCCAACTATTACAAAAAGTCAAGGTCGAGTCGATTCGGCGTGATGTTGATGGAAATGGTTGGCCCCTGGTCCATTTATCCGATGGTACGACAATTCGTGCGAGACTTCTTGTAAGTCCCTACCTCTCGACACATCTCGCTCCTCAATGAACTCTTCAAGGTTGGGGCAGACGGATTAAACTCGCCTGTCCGCGCATACGCCGGAATTTCGACATACGGATGGTCGTACGATACGCAAGCAGTGGTCGCTACTCTCAACCACGCACCCAATGGCGCATTCCAGAAACCTAATCATACAGCATACCAGAGGTTCCTTCCCACTGGACCCATCGCATTCCTTCCCCTCTCACCAACAGTCTCTTCCCTCGTTTGGTCAACTCGACCTCGACACGCAGCAGCCCTGTGCAAATCAGACCCGGCAGTATTGGCAAGTATGATCAACGCCGCATTCCGCTTACCAGACATATCGATGCGCTATCTCCATGAGCGTATCATGGAGGCCGATGCTACTGGTAAACCCATCTCACCTGAAGCAATACTGGATGAAATTGCATTCAGAGAAAAATCACATAACATCTCAAAATACTCTGCATATGCGTCCGCAACCTCGGCTCTCTCAGCTGGTATTCCACCAAATGACGCAGATTCCGTCCCACCTCTCGTCACTTCGATTCAAGCGGGGACGATTGCTAGTTTCCCCCTTAGGTATAATCACGCAGAAGCGTACTTGGGCGAAGGAGAGGGCTGTCGGACTGTGCTTGTAGGGGATGCAGCACATACCATACATCCCCTTGCAGGACAAGGACTTAACCTTGGCCTGGGTGATGTCGAGTCTCTCTCTCGCTGTATTACCCGAACTCTACAACGTGGTGGAGACATTGGTTAGTATCTCTGCATACCTTTTCAGTTTCCTCCTGAGGTTCATGTCCTATTTCTTTCCAGGTTCATATACCGCCCTTCGTCCCTACGCTAGCGAACGTTACATTAAAAATCACAAGATGATGTCTGCAGTAGACAAACTGCACAAACTCTATTCATCGACGCTCGAAGAGATCGTCTGGGCACGTTCGGTGGGCCTCGAGGTGCTGAACGAGTTGGACTCTATCAAGGCTGCGCTCATGATGGATGCTGGGGGAGGGGGGTCTGTGCGCTCGGGATGGGAGTGGAACGTCCTTTCAAAGGGTGTGGAGGGACTTGCTACCGGATGGAGTGCTGCGAAGACATTGGGGAAGACGATTAAGATTTCCAAGTTCTTGTGAGAGCTCTGGTCTCTGTATACATAGATAACCCTTATTCTGCTATACACTCACGTATGGGTGACCTAGTGATAGCAAATTACATAGAAAGACCTGAACTGCATGGACACGATGATCTAACTGATAATTGATAGCTGGGAGTTGAAGAAGAGGTAAAACTTCTGCACGCCGACAGGGCCAGGTATCTATCTAGTTTTCAGGCTGGCGGTCGGGGTCTGCGGAACCTACACTAGCAGCGGTAGTAGTCGTTTTCTTTCGAGCACGTCGTCGCGTCGGAGGACCTGGTGTTTAAGAGGCGTGAACACACACACTCTACAATGTGGTGAAACAGAACCCCAAACCTAGTCTCTCCCCGGTGTCGGCGTCCACCTCGTAAATATATTCAACCCCACATTTTGTGAACCTGCTCACCCATTCCACCCTGGTATGTTTTTTCTTGGCTTTGTGGGGCGAAGGTATGTACACTTTACCCCACTCTTCTGCTTTCTTGCCATGGTTGAGAAAATTCGGAGCGGGTGGTGTGTGTCGAAGACGGTATAACTCGGATGGCTCTGTGCACGTCGCCTCAATGGCAAACAGACATACGTAACATGTCCACACACTTCCATGACTGCCAGCAGAAGCTCTATCGACTCAGACCGACTTCAAAGCAAACAGTGTCTTCGAGGATGAGGAGGAAGGCGAGGTCCAGGGTCGAGAGATAGGGGTATACTATTTCTGGCACACAGGCTCTGCATTAGTCTTTTGCTTTTCTGAGAGCCGCTAGTCGAGCTTTGCGTTTCTCCCGAAGTCCTAGTGTTTGCAAGGTGCGAGCACGCATATTCTGCTTGAATATGGGGGAAGAGGGACCCACTCTCCTCAGGCCGGTCCAGGTCTCGGCATCCACAAAAACGATTTTCTCCCTCCGACTTCTTGTGAGCTTGGTCACAACTTCCATGACTGCTGATCTGTTGGCTCAACGCCAAACGCTCCGCCTCTGACTCGGCATGGTCGAGAAAAATCAGAAAGATGGGTTGGTGTCCAACTTGAACGGCCCGAGTCAAGTAGTAATAATTGAGTCAAGGCTTTCGCGGCTTTGAATCTCTGCTCCGTTGTTCGTCAATGTCAACGTTCGGCACAACGCGTAACCACGCTAGTTCAGCGTTCGCGACGCCTGCCTCGATATCTCTTTTACGTCGTCTTGCATGGGAAGGAACTGTTCCACTCGAAATTCACGTCGATCCCAAAGAATTGCCCGCCAACTCTGATCGCGGCCTAGAGTGCTACTCCATCCAGGCACCTAGAGTCAGCTACCTGCCCTTGCTGATGCCGGAAATACGTAAATTCCTGATGGACATCGTCTTTGATGAGGCAGCTGGCAAGATGTTGAAAGAGGAGGATTGGTGGTTCGAGAGCGAAGTGGGCACTGAAGAAGTTCAGTGAACTAACTGATATCCGTATCCAGCGCCAAACTTCGAGGAGCAATGTCGCACGAATACTGCCCTGGCCCTGGCACGAGTTGTGCATGGCCGTCCTCGGTCAATCATCGGATCACCGGTGCTGTCAAGGTGCTGTGCCCTTGATACATACTTAAGGGTTCTCAAGGCATGCATGTGAACTAATTATTTCTCAAACTCCCCCTTCCTTTGATCGAAAGACCTCAGTGCTTAGCGAGTGTAGTCGTCAGGAGTTGTTCGAAGATGTCCCACGAACGCCTCATTATTGGAGCGATCGTACTAGTACTGCGCACTGCAGTCGCGGGTATCGTCATTCGCCTGCGAGCCCAATACATTCCCACGGCAGTGGCGCAGACCATGATGCCAATGTCTTTCTCAGATATGGCGTCTAGGGTAATTAGACTGGAAGTAAGTCATTTGCCTCCTCAAGTAATCGTGCCCAGACCGACCATCTGCAAAGGGGTGGAGAGGCTTGCTGAAGGGGATAGGCACGTAATCGCCTTGAATAAACATCTTACAGAGGCTTACAGAAGAGACAGTCCCGATGGCGATGGGGGACGTTGCTCTCCTCCTGGCTACTCCCTTGATCGACTCCGGCATAATGCCCCTCACGTTTAACATTTTGTACCCATACATTTCGATTGTCTACAGTGTCCCTCTTAGTATCTTCGTCATCCGGTACATTTTATTCATCTCTCAACGTGCATCAACCTGACTTATACTTCACAGAGCTGTCACAACAACAGCGGACTTGTCTTTCTGGGACTTCCGTGGGAGCATGCGTGTCCTGCTCTCACCTGCCGAGCGCCGTAAACCATGGCTGCTTTACCTTACTCCCGGTCTCGTATTCGTAGTTTTTATCCAGGTGGCTCGAAACGAAGTGCTGGTCCAGACGATTCTACCAGCTATCGCTCGCTACGGCATTTTCACGAGATATTTGGCATGGCCCGTCCTGATGTACCTTCAATTTGTGTCCACCACGCCTCTTGAGGTTGTGAAGATTCGATTGGCCCTGCAACGTAACATCTCGATCCCGGAAGGTGAGAGCAGTGACTTGGAAGAAAAGGTCGAGAACAATACGGATTCGTCTTCGATCAAGCTACTGCAGTACGCACAACTCACTCGTGAAGCTGTCGGACAGTGATCCACTCAACATTCACTTGATTCTCCATAGCCTACGAACAGACCTAGACCTGCCTCCTTATGCAGGCATGTCTAGCTGTCAAGAGACTATTACGAAGGAGGAAGGTCCTTCGACGATCTTCCCGGGTCGCGCGTGGTGGTTCACGGGATTGACGAATCTCCTTGCGATATATGGGGGATTGAATGCAGCTCCGTTCAGTTAACCTTGCCTTGCACTCTGCACTGCTACCCTCTTCAATCCCGATGAGCTCGAATCCATAATAAACCTTTGGTTGAAACAACCCATCTCCTGCACCTGCACTTGTAATATGCAATGTGTTGCACCATTATTATCCATGTTTGAATACAAGCGAGCGAGAACGGTCGTAAGTTACCAGCACAGTGCGCCGTACCAGCTGCACTGTAGTCTCGAACCAGTCAAGCGGTCGGGTTTAAATTGACACCCAAACATTCCGCTTCTTGGTCGCCGGGTCAACCAAATTGAACGGATCGGCACTAATTCAGATCCGAATGGAGGACTTTGCCTCCTCACCAGGAATCGCAAAGCTGTTCAAGCCGCCATTTAGTTGGTACGTACTACGAGGAAGAGGAAATAAGTGGCTTGAATGCTACAGCGCTGCGATGCTGATATGACTCCAGCCATTTAATAAAGGTGGAATGTCAAGTCATTGAACATTGACACTCGAGCACTATCACTTGATCTTCCGTGAGTGACACGGTATCGCACGAGAGGAGTCAGTCGTACGGGACAGCAACACATATTTTAAAGATTTATCTGACTTCCCTTGCATTACCAAAACAGTACCGCGACGTCGGAACTGGCGCTTGCTGTCTTACGATGGATATTTCACATTGATTCCCCGGATGGAAGATTTGGAAGAACTGGATCGTTTCGCCTCGGAGAAAGGGACCTCGTCGAACGACATCCAAATACCATATGTTGGCCATTCCGAAGGTTAGAAAATCGATTTCTCGCTTTCATGGGTCAGTCCGTCAAGAGTCCAGACCGTGAGGAGCGCCCACCCTCCCTAGGTCCATCGACCAGCCACGCTCATCCGCAATTCGTTGTCGTGAACTCTGGGGAGAAGCCAGCCCCCATCACCCATCTAGACATGCTAGATTTGCGTGGGACATTGGCGAAAGCCTCGTGCGGAGTCCTTCATGATGCTGTACGCAGACTCGACCCCAGTGGTTATTCGACTGATGGCGGCGCTGGACGTCGATGTATGTTAATAATTTCGTCTCCAGAGAAGATGATAACAATGGTGAAGACTCGTGTGGATGGAGATGCAGTCGTGTTAGAAGGTCGGGACAACGGGATGGCTCCCACTACCGATGACGGCGACCCGGAATCTCAGGCTGGCTGGGATCGAAGAAATTTCCAACTAGAAAGAAGATCGTTGCGAGGCTGCTTCCAAAGACGGGTGGGAGGTCAATCTTCTCAATGACGATGAGGTGATTGATTCCAGTGCAAAAGAGGGACCGCGACCTACACCTCCCCCGGAAAGTTGGGAGTCTAAGCCACGTTCCCCGCTTTAAACCTGCCAAGGTTCCGGGTAAACATTCCACTGGTGTACATGTATCTGACGTTATCCCCAGCTGGCAGCACTGGCGACATGCTGTTCTTGTTCCTCGCTTTGTAGAACAAAATAATCAGGTGGTAGATATGTCACTCAGCCACCTCGTCGCTCGATAACTGTTGCCAAACAAGTGTAAATAACACGCACTCGCGACACCCACCAGCAGTGACTAGTGACTCATCCCCTCTCGAGAGTGAACCACCGTGAACGCTGCAAATTGAGTCGATCAAGATGATGCAGCCTACACCAGCTCCTTCGTTACCACCAGGCTCACCAGAGCCCATCAATGAAGAAGAAACCACATACCCTGCGCCACCCCAGAACAAAGGCAGTGCCCCTTTTGCGGTCCTAGCAGGTCTGTTTGACAAGTTATCCACTGAACGCAAGCCAGAGCGTCGAAGACGTCTCCTCGCTGCATGGTTCAATGTATGTTGTCGGTTCCAGTTGGCTTCCGCCAGGTTTGACACTCCTGGTGTAGCATTGGAGGCAGGAAATTGGTCATGATCTTTTCCCGGCCCTTCGCCTTATTCTTCCTCAGGCACGTTCGCTGAACATGCTTGGATTAAAAAGTAATTCTAAGAGGGCATACAGAAAGATCGTGAGCGTGCAGTGTATGGCCTCAAAGAGAAGAACTTGGCCAAGACTTACATCAAACTCATACCCCTCGGTATGAAAGATCCAGATGCAATTCGACTCCTCAACTGGAAAAAACCGTCTGGAAAATTTGTCTGTATCTTTGTAAGTCATTGCTGTCTATCCATCTGAGGCTAGTTTCAGGCGGGGTCGGGTGATTTCTCCAACGTACTTTATGACGTCGTAAGCAAACGCTCCTCAGTAGTCGAGGGTTCGCTTTCTGTCGATGATTTGAACCGCACCCTCGATGAGTTGTCCCAGAACATGGGAAAACAGTAGGCGCTCGTTTGTTTTCGAGAATTATGCATTCATATTTGTGCATAGAGAGATCCAGTCCAAAATTCTTCAACGCATCTACAACCGCGCGACCGCCGAAGAACAGAGATGGATCGTTCGCATCGTGCTCAAAGGTATAATGTTTTTCGCAGATTTCCTTCAGAGAACATCCGCTCAGTCATAACGCTGCGTTAGACATGGTCATATCCGTAAAGGAGACAACCGTGTTCTCCGTGTTTCACCCCGACGCCGAGGATTTATTCAACACTTGTTCAGATTTGAAGAAAGTCGCCTGGGAGCTAGCAGATCCAACTCGCCGGCTTAATCCAGAGGTCTGACTGAATTTAAAACTATCTGAAAACGAGACTCAACCAACTCCAGGATAAAGCTATGCAGCTGTTCAAGGCCTTTGCTCCAATGCTGTGCAAGCGACCGAAACACAAGATCGAAGAAACTGTCAGGGAAATGCAAGGTCGAACATTCGTCATCGAAGAGAAGCTTGATGGAGAGCGAATGCAGTTACACAGGCGTGGCAACGAGTATTTCTACTGTTCAAGGTAAAAAGCTTGGATCAGCACACTCCTTCACTGACTTGATTGCAGGAAGGGCAAGGATTATACGTACCTGTATGGAAAGCACGTCGGCGCGGGTAGTCTGACTCCGTATATCGATTCTGCCTTCGATGAGCGTGTTGAAGAGTACGTCCGTAACCTTCGAACTGAGTCGTGTTTTCATTGGAATCGTAGCATCATCCTGGATGGCGAAATGCTGGTATGGGATCCGGTATCAGAGCGCAACTTACCATTTGGAACCCTGAAAACTGCTGCACTTGGTGCGCATTTACCTCTCTACTCAAAGTACTTCTCACTCTGCATATATAGATAAGTCCAAGGCAGAGCACAATCCAAGACCATGTTGTATGTGTTCCCATTTACGGTCAAGAGACACTCATCTCACAGTTACCAGTCAAAGTGTTCGATCTACTGTATCTCAATGGGATGTCCCTTCACAAAAAGTCACTCAAGTTCCGAAAACGCAATCTTCGTGCTTGCATGCAAGAAGTACCTGGACGATTGGAATTTACCGTTGAGTTTGAAGGTAAAACTGCCCAGGATGTAAGGCAGAGAATGAATGAAGTTATGGCGTCTCGGGGTGAAGGCCTCATCATCAAGCATCCGGAATCGGAGTATATACTAAACGGACGTAACAAGGACTGGATCAAGGTTAAACCTGAGTACATGGTATGTTCCTCTCTGAGGTGTATGTGTGTTGCTCATTTTTGTGGATGTAGGACGACATGGGTGAAACCGTTGATGTATTGGTCGTAGGCAAGTGTTGTGTATCCGACATAGTGACTTCCCGTTTATCAAGTCTACAGCTGGCAACTACGGGACTAGGAAGCGTTCGGGTGGTGTATCCACCCTGATCTGTGCAGCACTTGACGATCGATATGGAAACGGTGATGAACCGAGGTGAGAAGATCTTCTCATCGCTCTTCCTAGACGCTCACATCCTTGATAGATACAGCACCTTCGTACGCGTTGGTTCAGGTTTGAGCTTTGCCGACTATGTGTGGATTCGTCAAAAGCCATGGAAACCATGGGATCCAAATGCCCCTCCAGAGTTCTTGCAGACCTCGAAGCGAAGCCACGAGGACAAGGGTGATGTCTACCTCGAGCCCACAGAGTATGTTTCGCCTTCTGTCGTCTCTCTGGTCTGGTCTGATATGTTTGTAGTTCCTTCATATTGAGAGTGAAGGCATCTGAGATAACGACCACTGGTGAGTTATCGTGATTTCATTTGACTCGGCCCTAACACCCTTGTAGACCAGTACCACCTTGGTATGACGATGCGTTTCCCTCGAGCTTTGTCCATTCGAGACGACCTCGGAATCGATGATTGCATGACTGTATCAGGTTCGTTCTCTCGAGTTTTACACAGTTTCCTGCGACTCAATCATGCTAGCCATATTGGAGACTATGCGCACAGAACGTAAGAGGAAAATGGAGAAAGATGCCAGGTAAGTTTTGTTAATTTCCATCCCGCTACAACATCATCTGTTGCTGTAGCTTCGATGATCGAAAGAAACGGAGAAAGACGACAAAGAAGAAGGTAATCCCACGAACTCCATTTCAAGTTTCACTGTGAAACTTTCTTCTTAGCCGACGGTTTTACCACAGTACCAAGGTCCAAGCCTTGGTAAAGTCGAAGTCGAATCGGACTTGTTTGAGGGCATGAAGTTTAGTGAGTAAATGGGATGTTCGCTGTGGAATAACCCGAGTTTGAGATGTTGGATTAGTGGTTTCTGCGGATCCAAAGTCGAAGACGGGCGAACAAGACCGAAAAGAGTTGATGAAACTGTATGATCTTTCGAAGTCAGCCATGGTCGATTACTCATCCTTGGTAGGATCCACGCGAATGGCGGAAGCTATGTTCAAGTCGTGACGTCCCAGCAGCCTGTGATAGTTGTGTATGGTGGGACTACGATGCGTAAGCTATCTTCTATTATAAACGGCACCATAGTTGCTGATACCCTGCAAGCGTACGACATCAAACTGCTGGTTAACAAAGGAACGGTCGATATCGTGCGACCCAAGTGGATCTTGGACTGTATCGCTAGAGGGGAACTTGTTCCGCTGAAGAGGAGGTATGTGACACGCGCGGCCTCTTCCTCCGTACGATCACTCGAGCTCGATGTCTGCAAAGGTACTTCTTCCATGCCTCTGATGACCGTAAGATGTCCGCAGAATACAATGAACCTGATAGCGAAGAAGAGGACCAGGAGATGGCTGACGAGACTCAACAGCAAGCTCAAGAAGAAGATGCAAATTTCAAGATCCCAACTACTTCAGAAGGGGCTGAGCCCATGATCGACCCTGCTGAAGATGCGGATCCTGCTCTTGCGGAATGGTTTAGTGTGGATGCCAAGCAGGCGGCTCCAGAAGACAGCGAGACCGAACCTGAGAGTGATGCAGATTCTGTCAATGAGGATGTCAGAGAAGATACCGATGAATGGGTTGATGTAGAACTAAGTGATAGCGAGACTCTTCAATCAGTGCCGGATAATGTAAGTCTTTCGTTGAAACTTCAGCATAGCATAGTCGACATGTTAAACCAACAGTCCGTTACTGGTGACGAATCTCAAGAGCAAGTGAGTCACGTTGTTTGTTTTTGGCGGACTCGTAGTTGAGCGCATGCAGGAAGTCTCTATGGGCGAGCCATCGGAGCGCGAATACGACACGACCCACATCTTCAAACATTTGTATGTAGAGTTTTCTTCCTGGATGATGTGTCATGCATCAGATGTTCCTTTTCATAGGTGTTTTTATCTCGACTCTCCGCCAAACGCCCGTAAGAACGGGATGGCTGTAAATACCAAGCACGAAAAGGAAATTGCCGATCAGTGCGTGTCATTTTCCACACGCGGATGAATGGGTTGCTCATGGACTCGGACCTAGTTTCCTCCAACTTTCCCGCAGCATCGAAGACAATGGAGGGAAGGTTGTGGAGCTGAATGATCCAAAGCTAACTCACGCTGTCCTTGACAAGCGCGATATTTCACGACGGGTTACGTTAATGCAACTCACATCAAAGTTCGGCAACGTCTTTCCACTCTTGACCCGGCTGACATCGTTTGTAGGCCCAAACGACGCCGTTTGGTTATATCAGACTTTATCGGCGCGTGTCTGGATGAAGAAACTTTGCTTGACGAGGAGGGTACGTCCGTCTTACGTAGATTTTTTACCGACTCTCACACCTTTCAACTCAGAGTTCGCACCTTGATTCTGGATCAAGGTTTTCTGCGATGTAATTCTTAGCTGCACCTATGTACATGCCAACCTTTCTAAACATGTCATCTTTAAGATGGAACGAGAAGATATTTTCGTATAAAATTGACAAGTGCGCTCCCGGTTCTCTGACAGGAAAATCGGGTGCTAATGGGTCTGACCAGGCATTCTGACTGAATCTGACAGGTAACCGAACTCGCACACTGTCGACTATGTGCCTGGGCAATTGAATCTCGAGTATAGCCCTGTATAGCCCTGAGATTCAGAATCTTTTTATACCTCGACTGAGTGCGACCGGCGGTCACATTCTAACCGGACCCGCAGACCTTGTGACTGCTCTGTTTCAAGTTTTAGATATCCAATTTCTCCGGACTCTTTCGTGAGCCCGACACTGCATTCAATGTGATCATGTATAAGAAGCATGCTCAGGCCCTCGGGAGAGCGTCGCCGTTGCGTTTTCGCCCACCCATTTTCCTTCATTTTCTTTTCAACCCTACAGGGGCTCTACCTCCTTATGGTGCAGCCTAATGGTATCGCTCTGGACACGGCGGCGGTCGTGTCGACCGTGCTAGAAGGGATTCTCTATGGTGAGCCGCAACGACAGTTTCCTTAGCTTGAGATGATGACATGTTGTGTAGGGTTTTCTATCCTCATGTTCATAGGGACAGTGTGGTCCCTGATGTACAGACGAGCGCAAAATGGTGTCATCAACAAACGAATGATAACGATCGCGTGCTTGCTGCTCCTCTTTAGTACAGCAGTATGTGGACTTCTACGCAGGACGTGTCGACACTGATTTGTGTGCAGCATATGGTGATAGACATTATTCGGGTATGGGAAGGTCTGGTGCAACAACGGACCACCTTTGAAGGGGGACCTATCATGTTTTTCTCCGATGTCGCTCAATGGACTTTCGTACAAAAGAACATGTTGTATGTGCTGCAAACGTTGGTGGGTGATGGTGTCGTGGTGAGTCGTGAGATTCGTCATTCGTCAGCGGTCTCTGTTGAACTCCTCCGCTTAGATATATCGCTGCTATGCCGTGTGGCAGTCATGGTTAGTAGTCATTTTCCCTCTTTTGTTATGGACCTCTGTTGGAGGTACGTCTGCGTTCTCCTTGGCCCCCGTTTTCTACGTGGGTGCTCACGAAGATAAAAAGTCACTGGAGCTGGTTGTATATACTCAAACATCCAGGCGACGGATAACAAAGAGGATGTTTTCGCACCTGGCACAGGACCTTGGGTTACCGCTTTTCTGGCAGCCACGCTTCTCACCAACATCTTCAGTACCTGTGAGAGAACTCATTTAGACCTTTGATCTTTCCCACTGTCCGCTGACGGTTCCCGCGGTACGCCTTCTCCTGATGTTCCATGTCGTACCCCTTTTTTCAGCGCTATTGGCCTACCGGATCTGGAAAGTTGGCAAGCGCGTGACAAGCGCGTCGCAACATGTGACTCAAGCTGTGTTGTGGCCTATTCTGAGGGTTGTGCTCGATGCGGGGGTGTTTTATTCATTAGCTCTCCTCGCGGCGCTGTTGTGCTTCGTAGCGAAGAACAGGGGACAGCTTGTCCTACTTGACATGGTGCGTGCCTGTTTTAGGTTCCGCTTGTATGTCGTTCATGCTGATCGACGATAATTCTAACCTTCCGGCGCCTATCTATCGGGCCTGCTATGCTTCTCGCACCGTGCCAATTGCCGCGCCACCATTTCCTCGCATCCTCGGTACCTCACACGCTGCCAGATCATGCCAATCATCTCGCTCACATTTTACATGGTCATCATCCGAATCACTGTGACCCAATCTACCTCGCAACAACAACAACCTGCCTCATCTGGTGCCACCGGCTACCTTGCCGCATCTCCATTTGCCCGTACTCCTGGAGGGATCGTCAGTGTTGGTGCCCTAAGCATCAGTGGTGCTGGAGAGCGTTCGTACCCGATGAAGAGGATGGAAGTGCATATTACGCAGTTGACGGAGACGCACGAACATGAGTTGCGGGATCCTGATCAGGATGGAGATGGGAACGAGGGGGATGGTAAGTTGGGGAACTACGTTGTATGATGAAATCAGAGTTGGGTCGTTAGCGCTTCAACTTGAAGTTGGGGAACCATTGAATGGCCCGGGAGTGTGGTCCTCGCTTGTGAGATTATTTATCCATTATAATATACATCTTTTTACTGGTTTTTCCTCAGGCTTTCCTCGTTGCTACACATTGTACCAGCCAGGGCTGCAAACGGAGGAATGACGGGCTCGATGCCCAACTTAGAACCTGATTCTATGACTCTGAAGGACTCGGCCATGGTCTGGCATCTGCTGCGTGGACCCCTGGCACCGCTGCTGCTCTCTCTGCCTGCCGGGCCCCGGCGCGGCCGCTCCGCTACAACATCGACATCGCAGATATGTAAAGACTCGCGCATCGCAGCTACTAACACTCCTCTCAATCATTGAGCTAAGTAGGGCGAGTTGGACAACAACTCGCTGAATTGTGGTCTAACATCCGATCGCATCGTGAAAACGTACCAACAATCCTCATCCATCGGATTGCCGTGGCGATTCAACAATACAAAGCTGAATTCAAGACTTGAGGATACGCTCAACGAGATGCATCCCGCCAAATATAATCATACAGACCCATTGCAGTGATTGAAAGTTTGAACCCAGACACAAGTGATTTCCCTGGCTACTACACAGTATCATCATAATCGTACATGGAATACATCGCTGAGAAGCACAACAAATCGTAGACGTTCCTGACATAGACACAGTGTCGACTTGTTCGTATCAAGAGAAAATCTTGGTTGATGTTAGACATACGACGCAACGAACTGTGAAGCCTCCTTGTCCCAGTGTCCCAAAAGCTCTCCAGCCTTGGTAAGGTACGGAAAGTCTTCAAGTTTTAGACCAGGCATATTGACGCGTACATAGACTTTGACTTCCTTGGGAACCTTGGAGGGGTCGAAGTGCTTGCCTACAGTGGAGAAAAGGGAAGCATCCTCCGGATGTACAAAACTCAAGACCCACTTTTGATGCAACGAATTTCGTCATTAGTCAGATTTTCTGAACATACGTTGGAGAGAATATTGCTCACATGGGTTGATTCGGTGTCGGGAACTTGAGCAGAAGGTTTCATGTCCACCATGAAACTGCCCAAGTCGGCTACCAGTGTCTTACTGTCATCCGCCGAGCTACGAGACGTGAGCACACACTGATATCAGCATTGATTTTAAATGCCATTATGGTGGATACATACTTGATCCTAACTCGGGCGGTTAGGGTGGTATCGAAGTCCCTTAACAAGATATGAAGAGGGACTTTAAGAATCGGCACGGTTAAGTCGTTCACGAACTTCATGGCAATTTTCCCGTCGTGGGGCTAGGTATAAAAAGGGAGGCAAGTTGATTCAGTATGAGCAAGAAGACAGTGCTGATCTCTGTGACTCACTGGGCTGGGGCCAACCCATGGCTCTTTAGCCTTCCGAGCCTCTTTGGATGGCCCTGGTGGAGTAAGATCCGGGTTTGCGCTTCTCTTTTTGTACTCTGCATCAAGAGATGTCGCGATGGATTGCCAGCCCGGATCTTCGTTCGTCCATGACCCACGACCAGAGTCCATCTTGGCCACCTCCTGTCCCACATGTTGATATGTTATATCCGCCGTGTGCTGCTTAAGAGATTCAAGAAAGTCGGTGTCTTTGAACAACGCCATGATTTTGTCCTTATCATATCCGACTTTCTCGAAGGCCTCGTAGACGGCCTTGATTGCTGGCACACATTTGTAGAGTTCGTCTAGTTGTTCCTGTACAAACCTGGCCTTCATGCGGCACGGTACGAGCTATAAAAAAGAAAGGTTTTAGCAAGCGAACAAGGAGTACATCCAGTCACACCAACAGCATTGATAGCATCGCGCATCTTCTCCCGCTGGATGGCGCCGTTGATTAAATCGTAGATCATCTCGATGGCGCCCAGGATGAACTCGATCTCCGCAGTCACACCGAGGCCTATGCGTAACAGACAGGGGCATCAACGAGACTGCTAGTATCAGAATGCAAACTAGACAAGAGCCACTCTCTTACCCGCGAAGAATCCAATGCCCCCAGCCAGAGCGCCAACGACGCTGATTGATACGCCACCAATAAGGACGCTAAGAAATGAACGCAAATCGCTTTTAGTTCATGGAGCTGGACGAGAGACACGTGCAGGAGGGACCGCGCGACTCACATTCCTTGTATGCCCATAAGAACATCATCCACGCTGGCAAGAAAGCGATTGTCGATCAGTAAGATCTTTCCTACAAGGATCAAGTAGCGTCTGGAATAGAAGACTCACACTTGAGAATCGTCGTAGGCCTTAGTCACCCGCTGCCAGTGCGCCAGATCATCGCCAGTGACACTGGATCGGACGAGCGCGTCGAGCTCTGCTGTGTTAGTGCAATTGAAGGCTTTAAGAACTTGGTTGAGTTTCTCCTTGAATGGGCCCAACTCAGTCTCGAGCTTCGCCCTTGTACTATCGTAGGCCTTCTTGCAATCGTCGCAATCGTCGCTGAGCTCCTGGACGCGTTTGCGACGCTTTGGGTTGTCGGGATAGAAGACGGACTCGCAGTTACCCATTTGACTAACTGATTTGAATGAAGGGTGTCGAACACTCGGAATCATCAGAGCGATATTTATGCCATTTTGTATTCACCTCCGGCTATCCTGGGAGAGGAATAATGGTCGTGTAACGCGGTTACCTCCCTTCGGCAACTTCGATCCATGAATCTGGACCCCCCGGGCCTCATGCCGCAGGGCCCATCCTATCCAAGTTTCGGGTAAAACCTACCCGTGACAGTTGTTGGTTCTTCCATTCATTGAACTCGGACGCGCATTACTTACCTTGCACTTACCTTGATATAGATTACTAGTATGAGATTTGATGTAGATCATTGGCCGTAACCTATTAACACGAGGCCACGAAGGAGGAATGTAGGGTGATATCGACACGTCCCAGGAAGTTTCCGCTCGGAGGTTTCCGGTTTTCGCATTCACTCAATGGCATTGACAACTCACTTGAAACTCAGGCTGGACAAGGCTCGGGTTTAGCACAAGAATGGGATAATCCTTGTGTCAATTTCGCGTCTTCTGGTCAGTTCCATCAGAATGATTCCTGTCTGATGTTCCGAATACTGTCGTAAGTTCTTCCATTCCAATTCTTTTTGGCGAGTGACTGATAGCTAAGTTGAGATTCAGCACAAGAACGGTATAACTCGAATCCTCTCGAATCTTTGTGTCAATTTTGCGTCTTCTGATCGGTTCCATCAGAATGATTCCTGTCTGATGTTCCGAATACTGTCGTAAGTTCTTCCATTCCAATTCTTTTTGGCGAGTGACTGATAGCTCAGTTGAGATTCAGCACAAGAGTGGTATAACTTGAATCTTTGTGTCAATTTTGCGCCTCCTGGTCGGTTCCATCAGAATGACACCTGTCTGATGTCCCGAGTACTGTCGTAAGTTCTTCCATTCCTTTAACGACGTGAACGGTCCACCGCATCACAACTCCTGAACAGTGTTGTTCGTGACGGCTTCGGCGTGGGTATTGTCGTGACTCTTCCATTCTTTCAATCCAAATTTTACGATGGTGTACCTCACCAGCACTCCTGTCAACTCAAAGGAGACCCTGATTCCAGCATGCTCCGGGTACTGGGAACCATTTTTGCCGGTAGTATCTACATTGAAACCTCGAGGCTCAATCACCGGATTATCTCCTAACTTAGAGCAGCATCCCTGGACTCTCTGCCCCTCTTTTCGACTATAAGAACTCACCCGTTGTGTGTCTTAGACGTCTCATATCCCCCATCAACTGCTTTTTCGTTCCAACACACAACATGTGGTATCCTGGTGAGCATTGCTTGCTTGTCCTCAGTCGGTGGCTTTGACCACAGTAACTTCCCCTAGACAATGTTCCTCGCGCGAATCGTTTGCAGCAGCTGGTTGACAGCATAGCGAATATGCAGACCGATGTCATCAAGATGGGGAAAGACATGGACGACAAGGACAAGGACATTCGCCCCGCCATTGACAAGCTACTCAAGGAGAGGGGTTTGGCCACAGTCGACGAACTCATCGAAAAAGCCAAGGCCGAAATGACGCCAGAGCAGAGGAAGCAATTTGAGGCGGTGAGATCCATTAGCACGAAACCTCGCCGCCTTTCACCTCAACTCATTCGTTTGACGGTATTCACAGTTCATCAGCGCTGTCAAGAAAGCACAAACCGTAAGTCCATCTTAGCTTACGTTGCATGAGCTTCTAAGTTAAGCAAACACATTCTAGCCTTTTGACTGGGCATACTTCATCGCTGGTATCATGATGCTTCCTGAGGGCGGCATCCTCGGCTGTAGGACACTTCTGCCTTTACTTGACATTTTACTGTACTCAACCTCTATGGATTAGTCAAGGGAGTGATGGCCGCTGGGCGCTTCGTGCTCAGAGGCCAGTTCATTCGGCAAGTCGCCAGCATTTTCGAAATAGCTCAAGCTGGCGGGGATGTGCAGAAAGTCTGTAAGTTGAGTTTCAATTGTTCTTATATATTGTCCACTCAATAGATTACCATTAGCCCAGGCAGTAAATGAGATGGCAGAGGCAGCTTCCTCAGCTGCGAAAGAGATGGAAGGTAAGCTGGATCGTCATTGGGTGTTTATTGGGCATTCATTGTTTTGACCGACCAGAGGCTGGAGAGGCTGGAGAAGCCGCCGCTGAAATCGCAGAGGCCACCAGTATGATGAGCAAAATTGGATCTTTCTGTAAAATTCTCGGGGCACTTGGGTTTGTAATCACCATTATCGCCGGTATCCTGCAGGCATTGCAGGAGAAAGAACAGTCAGTTTTCCTGTTATTATACTTGATTGTTGAACTGCCCCCAGCTGATTCCTCACCCCAGGAGAGACGAGCTCATTAAAAATATCAAGGAGCTTCAGCCTTCGCGCCTTTCCACCTATTTCTTCAAGAACGAAGTGACCAACATCTCGCAGCAGCTCGAGCTAATCGTAGGTTATGTGAAAGTAATGAAAGAAAGCCCCACTGCTGCGAAGACGGTGCGTCTGTTTTCTTTTCCACTTTTCACACTTGTGAATCATCTTATCTTGATTGTGTTGATCACCTTACAATATGCCTAGCTTTCAGACCTGATCATCAAGAACATTATTGCGGCAAACTCCAAGATCAATTTGACCACGTTGGAGCAGGAGTTGGAGACTCAGGACAAGGCCTCTCCCAATTACTATGGGGGTGATGATTTGAGCACTACCGAAGTGGTGAAGCGTGCAGAGTCGGACAAATGATGCACGAAGTGACTGTCACACCCTAGCAAGTGAGATGGCAAAGCGTTCTAACAGTTTCCTTGATATCGAATGTACCATGAATGTTGTGCGAATACTGCCTGTTTGAATAGGATTGTTTTGTGCCCAGAATGTACAACGGACTTTGTGCAACCACGATTCATTCAGGAAGGCACGTCGCAGTCGCGACTCCGAGTTGGATCATGCCGAAGTTCGCTCGGAGACACAGAAACGGACCGAGGATAAAGCACTAGGGCGAGAGCGTCGTCAGTGATGAAACTGCAACTGGGTCCCTCATAGTTTCCAGCCTCTCCTACTACCAGTATAGACCCCATTTCCCTCAAAGAAGACCGTGACAGTCCTTCAAGTTCACGAACAAAACGCCAAGTTCCAAAGTGTGCCTCTCGCCAGGCCATCAGTGTCAGTGCAGATCAGATTTCCTCGAATTCTAGTTCGCCAGAGGGGGGCATCAACTGAGGCAAGTTCATAGAACCATCGTGATCAATTAGATTCAGACCCCAAATATGACTCGGAGGCGATATGTACCACTCATAGAGCACGGGATAATTGGATACCTCCTTACCGGTTTCTGAATCCTGGAAAATGGCATGCATATTTCAAACTACTAGGCCTTGCCTCGCGTACGATCTGCTAGTAATAATAGTAGATCTTCCACGCTTCTAGGACTCGGACTTCATACTTTCAAAGACGAGTCGCTCAATTCCATCACTTCCCGTGCGCCTCGCGTCGAGCAATTGCCAGTGATGGGCAAACAAGTAGCATGCGTATGATCATAAACCCTAGGAGACAGGACTCGGGCTGAAACTCCCTTCGTATTCGGGCTGGTATTTCCCATCGTGTTTCATTAGGATGGTGCGGGTCACTGCTGCGTCGGGCTCCTTGTGATAGAGTAGATGCGTACTAGTACATGTGAAGCGCGGCAAGTCACAACCCTCGAAGTTACAGGCCCCTCTCCAACTTGAAGCGGACGTCTTGAAGACAGTTTTGGTGTCGGACACTGCAGTTGACGAGGACGAAAAACAACACCTCTCAAGTTGAAGGTCCAAAGAACAGACGACTCACAAAGACAGGGTATGCCAAGCAGTCGGTTAGTCTTGTGACCAGCTCGTCTACGAGGCAAGCCGTCGATAGACTAGCCATGAACACGATGTGTCACCGATTTTACTACCCCTCATCATTTATGGAGTGATTACGTAATTCTGTCCGCCGATCTTCTGTCCATTCGGCTACCATTCCAGGTTAGAATCATTCCTCCTGTCGCAGTTTTTTTTTTCTTTGTATTCTCCCCGCCACCCTCACCCAGTGATTCCATGCTTTGGTACGTCAGGGTTAGGATCAGAAATGGTTCGAAATGCTATGCCACAGATGGATGACCCTGCATTAACTTAATGGCAGAGCTTACTGAGTTCAACACCCCTGTCAGGATCCGAGTCGCTAGCAATGGCAGGTGTAAAAGATGGGCGCAAGTTGCGTGTGCTTCTCGCCGCTTCAAGATCTGATTTCCTTGAATTCCAGTTCACTGTCGATTGAGCCTGAGGTAAGTTCCGATGATCATGGATTAGCCTGACTCGGAGATTCAGACCCCTATGGAAAGCCGGACGTTCGCACTTCATTTGACTTTGGGCTTCTGCCCGACGGCTTAGTAATCTACCTATTTTGGAAAGTGTCGGTGAGCGGACACCGAACACCCCTCCGCCCAATGCATCTGGCACAACACTCAACAAGAACTCATATCACGACATTGGACAATCGGGTTATGTACAGTCATGCTAGAGTATTACGAG
>JBBPRG010000101.1:0-23021 GCA_038092895.1 Chalciporus pseudorubinellus | reverse complement strand
ATGACCTCCTTCTCCTCGGTGCGGGTCAGCAACACGAACTTGCTGCGAAGAGGAACACGGCCGCCATCGTCCTTGGCATTCTCGCCGGACTCAGCTGCCTGTTGCACAGCTGGGTCGTTCGCATACGTGATGGCGAGCATCTCCTGGGCGGGGAGCGAGAACCCGACCCGGTCAGCGAGACCTGCACGCTCAGGGTGACGCTGTTTCCAAGCGTTGACGGAGATAGCCTGAGGGAAGATACGTCGTTAGTGCGTATGTTCTCTCGGACTTGTTCGTCGAACGGGATTACCTGCACAAGTTCGAACAGCTTCTCTTGGATGTCCGGGGTGAGCTCTGGCGCAGCGGCGTACATCTTGCGGGGCATGGGACTGATGACGTCCCATGCACAGTCGATACCCTCGATCGTCTTCACAAGACGCTGTACTTCTTGCGTCTGTTTGCGTCGGGTGACCTCACGCTTGACGCTGTCGAGCTCTTCGTCGAGGTTGAAGGTGGAAAAGGTGACATCATTTCGGTTGAAGGAGAGCCCGTCTGGCCATCTGAACCTGTGTGCGAGTGCAGCTGTAGGTTTGGTTGAGGAGGCGTCCGCGGTGAGCTTTGTCTGGCGAAGCCCTTTGCGTACGTGTGTGACGAGCCAATCTGCGGTGAGCTCTTCGAAACGGAATCGGATGTAGGCGGCGGCGCTGTCGGGCAAGGCGAGGAGGAAAGGACGATATGAAGAAATGATTGCATGTTCAACGATGGCGACACCGGCGAGGGACGTGAGGGATCGAGCGCGCGAGGAGCCTTGGATGGTGGCCCACTCGACGGCATGAAAAGAGACGAGAGACTGACCTCGGAAGGTATCCTTGACGGCGGTCGTTGTGACCTGGGACTTTAGGTCGAAAGGGGTGGCGAGGGAGGGGAGCGTGGACATGCCCTCCAATTCCTTTCTCCGTGTCTTGAGCCAGTTCTTGGAGGTGCTTGTGAACATGTCGACGGCCTGTTTGACCTCCTGGGCCAAGGCGGCCTTTCTGGCCTTGAGGGTGTCTCTGAGGAGCTTCGTCGCTTCGCGAGAGGCAAGACGGTCCTCCCTGAACTTCTTCTGGTCGCGATTGTCATCGTCGTCGGACTCGTCTTTCTCCTGCTCCTCGTCGTCTTCGTCATCTTCGTCGTCGTTCTCGTCGTTCTCGTCGTCGGACTCGACGTCTTCCTCCATCTTGGCCTTGCCTTTCTTCGTCTTCGGCTTGGGCTTGGGCTTTGCTTTTCCCTTCTTCGACTTGGAAGAGGGGGCGAATCTGGGGAGGGAGGGGTTGAAGAGCTTTTTCATCGTCGTGTTTGTTTGTGGGCGGGCGGGGACACCGCAGGTGTCGATGTCCAACTCGAGGTGGAGGAATGCTGGGAACTCATCGAATGGTAGTATACATAACTATATGCGAAGCGGGGTCGATGTTAGCATGGCAGGGGAGTGATTTGAATTGAATTTGAACACATACAATGGCACGGGCAAGACGGCGTTTGTCTTCTGCGAGGGATGGATGCATCATGATAGAACGTTGCATCTCTGTGCTGGCAGATGCAGTCGACAAAGGTCCCCCGTGAGCGCGGGTGAGGTATGCGAAAGGGGCGAACCATGCAGCGTACTGTAAAATTGTGCGTCAGTACTGGTACGACCATGAATCGCGCAAACTCGACACGCCCGAGTTTGCGCGATTTCCGGCAACACATCGGACAATCAGTCTGTATATGATACCCGAGAATCGCGCAAACTAGAGAGAGTCGAGTTTGCGCGTTTTGCGTATGTGTGCACGGGGAACGCGTCTGAAAGAACTCTCACCTCGGTGATCGCTCGCTCGATCATTACCAAGTTATCCTTCATACGCACATACATACCTGCCGTCAAGAACGGGAGCAGGACGAGGTAGGATTCTACGTGTCTTGCCGCCGTCGTGTTCATGACGAGCAGCATCTTTGCTGCACAGTTGTCCAGCGCCGTCTTCACGTCGGCAGACAGGTGTTTGTAAACATCCGTGGTAGAGATCGATTCGATGTAGGTTTGAACGACCGTCTGTAGGCCGTTCTCGTATTTCTGGAGGGCATCAACCCAGACAGTGTCGTCGGCGATCCCGAAATGCATGCCGATGTTTGCGCTGTTGAGCACGTCTTCGAAGTGCTCATCCAGGGCGTTCATGAGCCCTGTTGTCATCGCCTCTTTCACGAAGCGGGCGTCCTTCAACTTGATGAATTCCCGAGCAATCTCCTTCTTCTCGTCCTTCCGAATCCATCTGCGTACCTGTGCAATGTCAAGTATGTAGTCAGAGAAACAAATCTGGAGCTTCTTCATTGTGAGCTCCGAGATATGAGCAAGTATCTGCCGGTGTGTCTCGCGTTAGCACGTTGTTCGTGACATCGTAAGAGGAATGCATGGCTTACACCACCGTATGGGGACAGCATGTCGTCCCAGAATTTGTTGAGCGTGAATGACGAACGGGCAAAGAAGTGTTCGCCGCAAGGGATGAGAGAGATGAGGAGTTGATAGACATTTTCTTTCGACAGCAACTCGTGCTGCTTCTGATGGTGAGTTCGTCCGACGACGCCGCCGCTGGAGATGGCTTCCTGGGCCTTCTCCTTCTCCATGTCGGACCAGGTCTTCTTCTGGTCCATCATCTCTTTCAGGCGCAGGACCAGCCCTTCCTTTGGCGACTCCACGAACGAATAGTGTCTCTCGTTGGTCGAGAGGTATTGGCCCAACGCGTCATCGATCTTCGCTACAAGACAAATACAATCAATACCCAGAATACAATCAATAGGTGTGTGACGTGTGTAAACCACGCAAACTCGACGGCACCGAGTTTGCGCGATTCCGTGCACCACACGCCAACTTGTGGTCTTATACCACAACTTGGTGTATGGGACACAGAATCGCGCAAACTCAGTGTCGTCGAGTTTGCGCGATTCGGTGTCCCATACACCAACTTGTGGTATAAGACCACAAGTTGGCGTATAGCACGTAGAATCGCGCAAACTCGATGTCGTCGAGTTTGCGCGGTTTCGCACACACTCACTATATGCTTACCTTTGTCATAAAGTTGGACCATCCACTGCCCCCCATATCCCATCTGGCGCCGTAGTCGTTCCAGCTGTGGCCTCAACGATTTGTTGTATTCTTCAACCTCACCGTCCACGTCGTCGTTGTACGCCATATTCTCGATCCGCGACATCGCATCCTGTATCTTCTCCGCTCGTCCGTTCATGTATTCCACCCATAACTCCAGGGCCCGGTGTCGGTGCTGCCCACCAGCAGCAAAAATTCTGTCAGTATTACCGTCTTGCTTTATCTTGAGGATGGGCAACCCCTCACGCAGGTTGCGCTCCGTCGGCTCGTAGCTACCTTCGACAACACGCTCCCGGTCAATTATTAACGGGATTGCATGCTTCGCTCCGAAGCTATGTTTACAATGGCAAGGTTAGTACATCATCCACAACTGTATCCGCATATATCACTCACCGGTCAAGGCCGTTCACTTTGAACGACTCGTAAAGCGCCTTCGCCTGACTTTCCTCCATCTCTCGGAAGTTCCACTGACCAAATTTCAAGGTGTCTTTATACTCCAGTATATCGTAGATTGCGTATCCAAATAGTGCTTCGTCTTGCTTCTTCTCAAGAATCGCAGTGATCTTCACCTTTTCCTCCACCTCTGCAGCGCTTGTGATATCGCTTTTATTTAGAAGTAACGTGTCTGTGATTTTAGTCGTCTTCCTCCCATAATCATGTCAATACCATGTATTAGTGTGAATATAATGCGAACGTACGCTCGTCCCGGCTTCCTTCCCCCCGCTCGGTCCGGCATCCGCTTTCTTCTTTCCTGCCGCCTTGCTTTCCTTTCCTGCCGTCTTCGATTTGCCTCGTTTCATGGGTTCTGTGATTGTGTGTGTGATTGTGATTGTGATTGTGATCAAGATCGATATCGATGTAAAACTCGTTCTTTGCGCAGCAGCTTCTTTGACATCTTCCCACGAAACACCTTCCTCATTTGGACACATCACTCTAGTGCCCGCCTCTACACATATCTTATCATCTTGGTATGTCATAGCATATTTGTTGAATTTTTACTGTATCACGAAGAACCGCGCAAACTCGCAAACTCAGAGTTTGCGCGTTTTCCACTCGTACATGTCAAGTAGCACGCATATACTATATTGTCTGTATTTGTATAGAATATCATCAAATCGCGCATACTTTGCACCTTCGAGTTTGCGTGATTTCCATGGAGTGGGTACAATATGCGTGTGGTGCGATAATCATCGTGAGACCACGAATCGCGCATACTCGGAATTTACGAGTTTGCGTGATTACCGGTACACTGGGTGCATTAACCCTACTTATACCCTAACCCATTTATCAAAATGCCCTATAATGTAGTAGCTAGTTTTGAATATATATGTTTTAAGCTTTCTCTTGCATTAGTGTGAAATCAAAGTTAAAGCTATTATTATCAGACTATTATGAAGACTATATGACATTATATACTCCAAATTGTATGAAAATATACACATTATACATATATTCTTGAAAATACTTCAAATTATTTGGGGGAATCAGGAGTTTGTAACAAATTGTAAGAAATGTTATATTTCTATATATTTCTATATAATATGACATTTTTCGATGTTTTTGGTGAGAATATCAACAATTTGTTACAATTATCCATGGGTGGTATTCCCTGATGTGCATTGCCTTCGGGCAAGCCCAGGACACTGTTGGTAAATCCGTCATCACCGAATTCCACGTCTGAGGAGCCATGAGTTGTGTCGTTCTTGAGGGAGCTGCAATTGTTGCCTTGAGGTTCAGAGGAGCTGCCATATGCTTGGGAATAAGGATTGTCATCGTAGTCCCTGGTGGCCATTATTCTAGAGTGTTTCTGAGTAGTGTGATGATCGAGAAAGCTCAAGACAATGATTTTCTGAATCTCGAATATGCGTTTGTGCCACTGGTCAAGAATTTTCGAAACAGTTGTAGTATTGTTCATGGAGCACACCTACTTCCTATCTTTGGGGACAAGCCAGTACCAGCATATGGTACATTTCACAACTCCCTTAGCATATACCGAGGATTCTATGTCAACCGCTTCACTGACCATCATGCATTTGAACTAGCTTCGTAATTTCCTTGTGTATTTGTATGGCTTAATATGATTATTTTGACCCCCTTTCACAAGACAAATAAGTCACTTAAGATGATCTCAAAGTCAGCTAATTGTCTTATTTGTCTTAAACATCATGGGGTGCTTGGCGTTATGCTGTGAGTCGCAGTGAATTAGACGAGATTACACTTTTCCCAATTTACTGATGCTCACCAGAATTGTCAGAAATTGCGCCTAATGATACCCCCTTGGACGATAGTCTCTGGCGAACTTGGACGACGCTAGCTCTCGCACACCAGAAGCTGGCAAAAGCTTCGGTGTAGACATGGAACCACCTTTGGCCGTGAAAACTTCCAAGTACTTCACTCGACCTTCCACCTCTCAAACTCACCCCGAACCAAAAAATGTCGATATTCTAACCCCTCCGAGCTCCCCTGTCCTCACCATTCCGGTATACATTGAATCTTCAGATTTCGAACACTCTCCGTCTGAGGACTTTTACGACGAACCGCACATCGAAGAGACTGTAGAGGAGCCTCTCACTCTCTTTGACGACTTCATGATTATGCTGAAACGGCTTAAACCAATACTGATACAGGGTGCGTCATTCATGTCTACTCGCAACGCTACATGATGACATAAATACCTGCCACCTACGATTGCGGAAATTAGAGAGCATACGAGACAATCCCTGGAAAGTCCTGATAGCTGTCCGCTTACTCAACGTGACGACCGGGAAGGCGGCCATCCCTGTATTCTCCAAGATTATTGACCGCTGGCCGACACCCCAGGATCTCGTGAATGGTACGTCCCTCACATATTTTCAAACACCCCGTTCTCTGTGTCGGCACCAGATCTAATTTCTGATCGGTGACATTATCTTCAATGTAGCTCCACACGATGAGCTCATCGAACTGTTGCGACCGCTCGGGCTGTACAACAAACGAGCAGAGTGGCTCACAGAAATGTCCAGGAGATTCATCCAAGATGATCAAGCTCTCAACTGCCCGAGCACTGGGATATCTGCGCCCATGCGAGCCACGCGTTCCTCTATCCAGTCTCTAGGTAACTTTGTACCCTCTAGTCCTATCTTTTACTACCCCGGAGTGGGCAAGTACGCACACGACTCTCTACGGATATTCTGTTCGAGTGTGGGCTTGGTGGAAGATGATGAATGGAAGCGAGTTATGCCAGGGGACAAGGAACTGGTGCGTTATCTGGTATGTTTCTTTCTGTCCGAGCTGGGGAGGGAGCAGTGAATGAAATTGGTGCATTACTGACGGATAACGACAGCGATGGCGGTGGGCCGTCCATGAAGGAAAAATATGGTATCCTGGAGGGGTGGGCGTCGTTGGGGACATCGATCTTCCCTATCTCGTCACGTTAGTGGACGAGCTCGCGGAACACTTTGATACCACGCTCGATGCCACTGGGGAAGTATATATGTATCATTTTTATAACGATCTATGCGATGCTTTAGAGAGTTCCTAATCCGTTCATCTACTTTGTAGTAAAACATGTTATATATACCGCTGGTTATTCAGGCAAGACGTTAGTTGACCACTACAGATCCCGCACAAATCTGTGTCGACTCAAGCGTAAGTACTAATGTATGTATTAAATGCTCGTATGTAGTGTTTATCGAACAATATGCGAAGGTACATGATAGTTGTAGTCCGATGAGATGTGCGTGCGGTATAACAAATTGAAACACATTGCAATGACCAACAAGATCCACCTCTATCCATAAATCACAGCTCGATCTCCCTCCCTCCCCTCGCACTCCGTCTTCGCCGCCGAATCCTCGACGCCGCAAAAGGCAACATCCCCGACCTCTGCCCCACTCTCTTCACCATCTCCTTCGATCCCGTAACGAGATCGTCAGGAACCATTTCTCCCTTTGTCTCTCGAATAATCAACCCCGCAGCCTCCTTCCAATCCCACTCCGACCCCCTATGCAACACCTTCCTAAACAGTTCCCCGAACAACGCCTTTTGCAAAATCCGAGCGAGAGGGGTAGGCGAGAAGAAAGTTTGCTTGTGTGAAACGAGATCTTCGTCGCCTGTCAGCATCTGGATGGAAGGTACTTTGGAATGTCGTCTGCGTTTAGGTACTGGGGAAGGGAATGGGGAAGGGATAGATCCGTCCAGGAGATCGTTGTCCGATGGACGGTGATGCTCGCCCAGACTCAAAAAATGAGCGATGGTGTCGATATCAACGGATGACGAGCCTGTGTGATCAAAAACAGACTGGTTCCCCCTGATGCGATCAAGGAGAGTATGAAGGTCCAGGTCCTCGCTGGGGCGAAGGTGCGAGAGGAAATCAACCAAACGATAAGAACCTTCTTGACGTGGAAGCCTCGCCTCGTATTTCATCCGTTGAAGAAGGCTCACGAAGACGATGAGATACGTCTGGAGATTAGGCTGGAAACCGAACAAGCAGAGTGAGCGTATGACAGTGAATGCCGCCGCGTAGTCTTGGAGTGCCATGAACGCCCGAAGTGCGAGGTGGAATGCGGATACAGAAATGGCGGTGGAACGCCCCAATGCTATCCCACCTGTCCGCTCAAGATGACACTCGACCATCTCTCGGAAAAGTCTTCGAGGTGGGATGGCATTCTCCGGACGTCTATGCCTCCGTGCGGGGGAACGAGGATTGCTCAGCCGCATTGTGGCACGAAAGAGCATTTTGAAAGTGAGATCGTTTGGACAGAGTTCTTCAGATCGCTTCTCCATGAGTATGTCGTAGAGTGCGAATGCTTCTTGATACCGTTGTTGAATGAGATTGACGCGGATGAGGGAGTTGAACACGACCACATCCGGCGGAGCGCCTGCAAATTGCATTCGACGAAGTACGTCTTGAATGGCGTCCGTATTCTTGGGGTCGATATCGTTGAGAGTGTCAACAATATTCGAATAGGGAGTGACGTCTGGCTGAACACCTTCCTCGACACAAGTATCCTCGAAGACCTTTAGCCAATCATGCGCTGCATCCAGACGATTGGCTCGCATATTGATACTAGCCATTAGGCCGATGAGCTCTGAACACTCGCTCAGTTTGAGGTCCCGTATTGACACGAACGCATGCGCGAGATCATCAACGAGAGCTGCCGACGCGTTCTTATCGTTGATCAAGTAATGAACAAGGTCCATGAACGAAGGAGCGTCGTAAGTATCGTATTTGAAAATCTTTTTCAACGGATCCACGGTTTCCCTGAGCCTAGTCGACCGATGAACGATGGTGAGAGCCGTCATGCGAAGACACAGGGAATACACCGCGATAAATCCTTCTCGGAGCATACGGTCGTACAGTGAGATGGCAACATCGAAAAGATGTCTCTCCAAGCAAAACCTGATCGAGCGCATGAACGCCATGGAACGGTACGTGTTGTAGAACTTGGAGTCTGAGAGTCTGTCCATGAAGTAGGAGGTGAGTGTATCGGCGCGAGGGGTGAGGAGAAGCCTGTCTGCTGCTAGGAGGAGATTGTTGACCTGGGCTTTGTGGATCTTCTGCGCGGGTGCTTCTTCCCTGGGTACCTTGATTGCTGGTCGCTTGGAAGGTCCAGCGACTGGTGGACTGGAATGCATGAATTTGGGCGAGACGAGGGTAGTGAGAGGCCGAATGCTTCGAATACGAGATGGGTGTAGAGCACGGCGAAGGCCTATAGGAAGCATCAGATACCCAAACGTTGTCGTAGAAGCACTCGAGCAAAATTATGACGCCCCTATGTGACATCGATCACGTGCCACCAACCTAAATGTGACAACTCGCGTCCGGATCGCGTCCACCATAATCGCCTTGCCTTCAACCACCATCACCACCATCTCCTCCTCCACTATGATCAGCGCAACCGTCTCCACTAACCCCCACGAAGAATACCAATACCTCATCCTCGTCCAACGCGTCATCACACAAGGTGAACCCCGCGCTGACCGAACCGGCACCGGCACCTTCTCCATCTTCGCTCCCCCATCCCTCCGATTCTCCCTCCACGACGCCACCCTCCCCCTCATCACCACAAAACGTACCTATCTCAAAGGCATCATCGAGGAACTCCTTTGGTTCATCAGTGGAAAAACAGACGCGAAACGTCTCTCGGAACGGGGCGTCAAGATTTGGGATGGGAATGGATCAAAGGCGTTTTTGGAGAAGCGAGGATTGGGACATCGTCGGGAGGGCGATTTGGGACCTGTGTATGGGTTCCAGTGGAGACATTTTGGAGCGGATTATGTGGACTGCGATACAGATTATACGGGGCAGGGCGTCGATCAATTGCAGGAATGCATAGATAAGATCAAGAACAATCCTACCGATCGACGCATCATACTCAGTGCTTGGAATCCAGCTGGTGAGTCAAGTGCTCAGATGTGACCGTTTCTGAGAGGTTGATCACGACCGTGTCTCTGCCCTCCTAGCGATCCCGCAAATGGCGCTCCCACCGTGCCATATGATGTGTCAATTCAACGTCCACATCTCATCCACTCCTGGTACCAAAAATGGCCTTTCTTGCCTTATGTATCAGCGTTCAGCAGACCTTGGTCTTGGTATCCCCTTCAACATCGCTTCATATGCCCTCCTCACCCACATGATCGCACATGTTACCAATACCGAACCTCGCGAGCTTATTATTCAACTCGGAGACGCACACGTTTACAAGGACCACGTAACTGCACTTCAGACACAGCTTGAGCGTGAACCAAAACCCTTCCCGAAGATCCATTTCACGAGACAAATCGATAACATTGACAACTTCGAGTATACTGATATTACAGTAGAAGGATACGATCCTCATCCGACGATACCAATGAAGATGAGCGTGTAGGTAGATTTGGTATGCATGTAGTGATATTTGATAGCAACTTGTTGTACACTGGGGATCCGACCATAGAGTTCTAGCAAAGGGGTGGGATGATGGAAATAAAGCGCGTGAAAGGATATGGTAGAATGGCGCAAGTCGTATCCCAAGCTTCGAGCTCAGCATGCATCCGCACTTTTCTCGGAAAGGCGAATACTCTTCTTCGGGCGTCCGCTGTCCAGGCTATCGCTGATATCCCTTCCCCTCTTACTTTTCGGTTTCCTGGTCGGCGACTCGCCCCTAAAGTTGGCCGGCACTGCGGTGAATTGGTTCTCCGAAAAGCTAGGCGTCCTTCCAAAGGACCGAGACCGACGATCAATGCCCGCCGGCGCAGAGGCGGAAAGCGCCGAAGCAGCGCTGAACTGGCGCGAAAGCTCGCGGGACGTTGTTGATGGGCTGCCAGGCGGAGTGGTGAAGACTTTGACCGTTTGCGGGCTTGCTTGAGGAGCCAAGTGGTCTGGATCAAACTCCTCGATGTTCCCTTCCTCTACTGCCCCTGAAGCGGAGAGGTTCTTCAAGATGTGCCGGTAGGCAGCTTGAATGAGCCCGTGGAATGTGTTATCCTTGGTATAGATCCTCAACCACACCTCCGCAAACGAAGAAGGCATCAAGAGGGAGATATCGCTGTAGTCAGCCTTGGCACATTCTGCAACACATATGAACGTCAATTCCATGTGCCGGGTAAGCCGCTTACCATTGGGCTTCTTTTTTGAATAGAACGTGACCTCGTCAAGCGGGTTCTTCTCTTTCTGCCCATAATGCAGCGTTGAATAATCAACTGCAATATGGCTCGGCTTGAGTTGCGCCACCAGCGCTGCATCCACCCCCTGGAGCACGCCAGATTTAGCCACCTCGACGATCTTGTTCGGCGTGATGTTGTCCTTAACCATCGTCTTGTCATCGTGCGAAAAGACCTTATAGTCAATAACTCTATACAAGTCGCGCTGGCGTATGCGCTCGATGATAGCACGGGCATCTTCCAGTTCCTAAAACATCTGATTAAGGTTTCAAAATTCGATCCACGGGACCCTGAGACTGACTTTCTCAGTCGACTCCTCGATCTTGCTTAGCAGGTAATCAGTTAGGTATACATATCGCTTCGGGTCTTCGACAAGATGAGCGATCTTCATATAGGGCTCAGCCTCGAGGAGGGCGTCGATTACCATGAACTCGATGGACTTGGCTTTTATAGATGAGAATCTCTCACAACACAACGGACTAAAAACTCACTGGTTTTGTGATTGTAAATCCGTTTGTGCAACGAGAACCGGGTGTAGAACAACTCATAGATCTGGTTGGCGTCCTTGATATCGTAACATATCTTGCCATCGACGACACGTGCAGAGTCAATGAGCCTCGAGGCAACATGAGTGCTTCGCCGGCCAAGCACGAAATGAAGGCCATTCTCACCTCGTAATTGATACGTTCCCTCTATCTCCCACAGCATGAGAGTCTCTTAAAATATAGTCGAATCTATCCCATGGTCAGTGAAACGAGGCAACCAAAACAGCATGAGGCGTTTCACTTATCAACGTCGAGGCCATTCCGCTTATTCGCTACAATCTCAAACAGAAACGGCATTGTCCGCCCCAGTCTGTCCTCAAGCTGAAAACAAAGTTTGAAAATACAGAACGCAACGCTTACTCGCAACGGTCCTGTTCACCGGCGATGAGCGCCTTGACGATAGACACCTCCTCGGGGGTGATGTCTAATTGATACGTCTCTACCATGTCGTCGAACATCATTTCGCTCGCTTGTTCGTGCTTCCATTTCTTTCCCGGTCTGCAACGAGCGCGGATTCGACTTGTATTAGAATCCTGAGCATGCGCTGATAATGAGGTGAAACTTACAGAGCTGTGGGAATGAAAAGGCCATCCCAAACGTGTGACCAGGGACCGTGCCCAAGGTCATGACAAAGACCTGCGAGTTCGACGCACTCGATGTGCTGATCCGTGATACCAAGAGATGGATCCATGTTGCCAAGATGTGTTGCCATAAGTCTGGCTAGGTAGCCAACGCCTGTTCGATGCCTCAGTTCAGATACCACTAATCGAGCACGCATATATATGCTAGTAGGAACACACCAAGGCAGTGTTCGAATCGATTGTGTGATGCTCCGGGAAAGACATAGTATGAGAGTCCAAGTTGTTTGATGTACCTCAGGCGTTGAAAGTGTTTACTATATGATATTCGGTCAGAATATAGTAGACGGAAGAGAACTAAGGGTAACGATTTACGTGTCGATGAAGGAGCAAATCCAAGGCGAGAACGAGACTATGTTGGACCCACGATAAAGTCAGTATGATCGACGGACGGATTTAGTCACTGACTTGCCATAGTCATGCACGCTGTCCTTGAATTTCCTCGTTTGTGTACCTCGAGCAAGCACATCTGAATCGGGCTGAGAAGACATGCAACTGATACTGAAAAGTCTAGTAGGAGACGGGGGTGGGTCGCAGATAGAGCGTGATGGGAGGAAGGAGGAAATGGACGCGAGGCAGACCTCGCGTCGCAGCTAATTTATAAACGCGACCTGCGCCGAGAACGAGCCAATGAGTCGAATGACGAAATGCACCTGCGCCACACGTGACGGATACAACGGACGAATCACGACGCGAAAGTAGTACTTAGTGGCACTATTAATAGTGGGTACCGTGATTCGTCGTTCTTGCGACTTGTCGAGCCTGAGAGGTTAAGATGAAAACAATCTCCACTGGCAGAGAAGTGTGTGGGGAGTCTTGGGAATTTCGCATACATGTGGGAGCGAGTCGTAGCGAGCTCGTACTGGACTGCGTACGTATGCAAACGATCTAGATGGAAATAAAAAAACAACATGAAATGTGGTAGGCTTTCCCTAGCAAGGGCTAGGGCGATCTACGAATGGTGGGTGAAAAATAAGGGTGGGTACACAAAAAGTTCACAGAGATCGGAGACGACGTAGAAGAGCGAAACCAAGCCGTGTTGTGTGTACACACACTTCATGTCGTTCGAGTCCAATTGCGAAATGTAATTGCGCTGATCATCGTATACAGAGGATAGTACAAATTTGGTTGTAACAGATTCACGACAACGAAAAAAAGATGTCTATGTGTTGATGTTGTAACCCTGGTTAGAAGTACCTGGTGTATGTACACGTGCCCATCATGCCGTCCCATGTCCCTGAAAAATGTGTAGAAACGCGAGCCCCCCTTTAAAATGTCGCAGGCGTACGAGTGACGGTCGACGTATTGATGATTGAATAGTTGTACAGAGTTTTGACAATCGAAACCGACTTTTCACGATGCGCTCCTAAATTGACGAGGCTCCCTTCCCTTACCCCAAACCAAGAAAAAAAAAACGAAAAGATCACCGAGTTTTGTCAAACATGTATCACTTCATAACGCGATCAATCATCGTTGTCCGCATCTTCAGCTTTCAGGCTTGAGCCCCGATTTTCAGCAGCGTGGACAGCCTCTAATAGCTCTGCGTCCGCATCCGCGTCAACGTCGCCGTCGGCATCTGGGTCGCCCTCAGCATCGGCTGAGGATTCATCAGACCCACGACGAGAGTTCGAATGGGATTGGGAGTGTGAGGGAGACGGCAAGTGTTTGACGACAGGCGGTGCAGCTACGAAGGGGGGTGTTATTTGAACGGGTTGCGTTAGAGAAGATAAGAGATGATTCTTACCCGAGCTCATTGGTCTCCGACCCTTGTCTGCGCTTGCGCGTCTATGGGGGTCATCTTCGTCGGCCTGTAACGTCGCAATAGCAGGTGGAGAAGGGGGTTCTCTAGTCCGCTCTCTTTGTGGTTCGTTCGAACGGGGTGGATGAGAAGGCGATTGGGCAAGTGTGGATGTTTGGACACGTTCAACTCTATCTGGTCGATCTCGGTCTCGTCGATCCTTTGAGGCAAATGATTGAAGTTGAGACCCATGTCCGATGAGTTGCGTGCCTCCGGGTCCGATGCCCACATTAACGGGCATCGTATCCGTTCGCGTTAATCGGGCAGGCATGGAATGTGTGTGTACGAGGGACCCAACGACACTTTGACTAGCGTGTTGATTGATTAGAGACTGCGATTGATTTTGGGATTCGATGGTGCCTCGTCGTTCGACGCGTTTCATTTTCTTGCGACAACGATCGCAAACGGTTCCTGGTCCTTCTGGACCGGGTCCCCATTTTTCGACACACTTGCCGTCCTTGTAGCGGCCCGTTAGACCGCACTGACGACAGATGCGTTGACCCTGCGCATTAGTGCCAGGGTGTGGGGAGTGATGTGGGACGGGTGCTGGTGCTGGTGCTGGAGCTGGTGCCGTTGTAGACTGAGGGAGGGAGATCGTTGGGGTCGTTGGGGGCGGTACGTTGCTTGCCGTGATGGGGGGAGTCGGCAAAGCTTGTGATCCATTCGCTACGGAGGGAAGACGCTATTGAGTCGGGTACAAGGATCACACGTAGACTACTTACATATTCCCGCAATGGAGCCGGGTTTTCCTTTCTTAACAGGCGCTCCCGTTACAGGGGGCGCAAAGATATGTGTTTGGTACATTCGCTGTTCGCCCGGTTGTTCCAATGGTCCTGCTGCCGAACTTGACACGTGGTTAACGATGGAACGCTGAGTATTCAGCGACGGGACGTGATGGGGGTGTTGGTGGTGCGCGATAACGGCACGCGGGGATTGGGGTTCCCCGCGGGGACGCGGGTCGTCAGTTGATGCTTCTAGTAACATCTCGTCTATCGAAAGCGATCTGTGCGACGAGCGAGATGACGATCTCGAGTGGGTGTGGGAATTGGATTGACGAGAGGCTACGAGAGGTGGTTGTAACGTGAGGTGGGGAGATGGAAGATGTGAACGGTGAGGGTGGATGTCGATGTCGAGCGGTCGACCTCGGGTATGCGTCTACGATATCGGTCAATCGCGGGCATCATGGCAAACGGATGACGCTTACGGAATTTAATCTAGGGTCGTAATCGCGGTCGTTACGCGAGCGTTTTGTTGGCGGTTGTCCTGGAGCCACCTGATAAGATGAGTCGTCGAAACTACCCGAACGGGGTCTGATACGGGAAGATGTCGCGTTTGGGGGTGGGGGTAGATTGGGGATGCTATGGGATGAGTTGAGAGAGGTCGAGTGTCGATGTGAACGGTGACTGGTTGACGAAGGAGGCACGAGCATGATCGCTGGGCTAGAAGCAGAGGGTGTGTGTGTGGATTGTTGATGGGGACCTGGGAGGGGAATGGGAGCGAACACGAGTTGGCCTCCACCTTCAACGACGAGACGAGTGAAGCCTGCTCTTGCATCGGCGGCGCGTAGTTCGATAACCTGAAGATAGCGATTCAGCTCCTCCCATGCTTCGGAAAGAACGCGTCTTCTTGCGTCAGCTTCGTCACGGGCGTGTTCGGCACGATCAGCGCGTGTCTCGCATTCGGCGATGACACGTTGTGCAGCCTCGGAGATCGTGTGGGTGAACGAGGTGCCGTTGCCGTTGTTGGGATTCGGAGGAGAAGCTCCCGAAGAAGTGGCCGTTGAATAGGAAGCCAACAATCTCTCGGCCTTTTCGAGACGCTTTCGAGCGGCGGCGAGATCTTTTCTGAGGAGCTCAGACTCGCGGTAGCTGGCACTCAGGAGCTGTGCGAGCTGAGCATTGGACTGGACAGACGCGCTGCCGTTGGGCGATGAGAGGGGAGGCGACGCCATCGAAGCGGTATGGTTTACAAATGGCGGAGAGGGAATTTGGGGGTGATTGCTGATGATAGCGGAGGCTGGCTGGGGAGAGCCGGCCATGTCTACACGTGCTCGCCGTCGACGACGATGACGAGGGGGATGACGTCGTGGTGATGAATGCCAGACTCGGAGAGGACGGAGACCCTCGTCTGCTGTGAGGACGAGAGGGTAATTTAGATTTAGGGGAGAGAGTGTGGCGGGGGAGGTCGAGGCGGGGGAGGTGGAGAGATTCGGAGGTGCAGTTTGAGTTGATAAGAAGTCGACCGCTGTAGCGGGTCCACAACCCAGCGGTCTGCCAGCGTATTTCTGAGATCACGCTCGGCCGGCGTTTCTCCCCCGCGAGGTTACCACAATAATTGACACGCAGCGTTGGCGAGGCTGCCAGGTTCGTTCCAAGAAAGGAAACTTCTCCTGCTCCCATCCTGCAATCGGCGCAGTCGCACTCCGCTCACGAACGATCACTTGACGCACCCGGACCCCATACACCCCCACATCCCGCCGCGCCTCCATCACGCCTCAAGGCCTCATCGCTACCGCGAGGCCATCTCACTCTGGGCCACCCATCATCGACTGCATCGGCCACATCGTCGATGGGCATCCACACCCGGTGCACTCTCCAATATCCCCGCCATCTCCATTTCATTGTCCCGATTATCCGCCCTTCATAATGGCTCCCCTGCCAACGCCCGTCTCCATGTGCTCGCGCCTCCTTTCATCATGGCGCCATCAGCGGGTTACACGTCGTCACGTGTTTTCCCAGGTGATGTCGTCAACGTCGTTCGGGGTCTCTGCCTCGTGCCGGCGCTCGTCTTCCCCTCATGCTATTCCACCGCATTCTTCCTTTTTCTCCTTTTGATGCAGCCTGATTCATCTCCTGCCAATGGCCTCGCGTTCTTCCCCATGTCCATCCATATCCTTACTCCCGCACCCGCGTCATAGATTGCATTTTCCGATCCTCTCTCCTCGGTATCCCACTGCCTTTCTTGGTGCCCTTCCCAGCTTTTCTCTCGTTCCTGCACTCTGCACCCCACCCCAGCACCCCAGTGCCTGGCTTCCCATCACCGCAGATCCCATCACTGACATCATCTCACACATACTTACACGCCCAGGCTAAACGTACATACACGATACATCTCGCTTGCATTCTCTCCCTGATTAGTTCCCCCATCTCTATCGGGCTCGGCATCTAACAATTCCATCCACCCCTGTCATATCATACGTCAATCAAAACGCGCTACAGTCCATTGATTCAAACTCCAATGCAGCTTTCGACCTTGTCTCTCAATCACCTCGCGCTTTTACACGTCTACTCTTCAGTCTTTGGTGCGTCCCACTTCACGTATCTCCCCCACATTCCCCGCGTTCAGGTGCAGCATGCCGTGGCGTCATCCAGCATTCCAGATACTTTCTGGCTTTTCCTATTCCCCTCTGCATCCCTGGCCTCCCCATCGGCGCGTGTCACTGCATTTCATTTCATTTTTCGCCTCTTGATTCCCAACTTGCCAAGGCATCGGCATCCTCGTTCATTTACTTACCCTCACACGGTACACCGTATTCTGTGTTCCCTAAATGGGCAACGCAAGCGCCGATGTTCCCACACTATTTTTCCGGCGCCCCCGATCCCGACGCGACTCCCGACACGTCCGACACCCGGATGGAGCCGGATGGACGTCGGCTGTAGCAAAGCTTGTCGTTTCTGATCGCTTCCCAACGATAAACAGCATTCGAGCCGAGTCACGACGCTGTCAAAGGAATTACGCATAAACTCCTCCGCTCGGTCTACCGCACCGAATCAAACGGCGTTGATAAACATCCTCTTCGCGCCCACGCAAAATCCACCAACATGCTCCACATCACGCACGCCCCCACGAGCGCGCTCCCCTTGTGCATCTTACGTATCTAAATGTCCGAGGGCCTTTCCGTTGTATCATTGCTCCACCTCTTTCGTGGCATCCCTCCCCTGAATAATTTTCGCCATACGGCCCGGTGCATTTGTTTGTTCCCGATGGTGCACTGCTCGCGTCCCCCATCAAAAGTGCGACTCACATGCGGCGTATGTCGATCGCACAGCGTTAGTGGTGCGTACATGTGTTTTTCATCGACCCACGAACGTCACGGCGTTGCGACGTCATTCCCGAATACTCGGAGTTGAGATCAATGGTATTCAATGTCGACCTTTATCCTTGTTCGTTTTCGAGGGTCACTACTTGCGCGATATCGAACATGGGTTCGCATGCCTGCGATTGCCACTTTTCTGCTCCGAACCATGCCTCACGGAAATTTGCCACGATCACGACTCCAGCTGCACCCGATCACGTCGTCATCGTACTGTTCATTTATCACACTGTGCCACGATCTCTCCCTCGGGTTCAGCTTGCACCGCATAAGGCAGTGCTGTGTTTGCGATCCTTCATCTTGTCGCACTGACGCTATAATTGTTGTTAAGCAGCCACCCAGTCGATTATCAGGAAGATCCTAACCGCGATCATTGCTCGTGTCATTGTTGCGTGCTTGTCCTGGAGTCATGGGAATCCGGGACACGGTAAGCACAATTCGAATCATCCAATGTACACGAGGCGTGTAATTTCTTACTACGTCATGAAGGTACAGCCGAACCAGTATATGAAATGTGAAGGCGAATTCAAAATGGTCATCATTGGTTCCAACTTCCGCCACCATCAAGGAACTCAAACGCTTGTCCTCGACACCGTGACTCGAATTCAGTACAGTCAATACAATCGTGCCCCACCAGTAAGTAAGTCAGGATGGTCAACACGAGGCATCGTATCGTCAATTTAAAGCGTTTGACGCACTCGACTTGGGTTCCACAGGTAGTGGCCGTGATAGTAACACGTAAAAGACCCTCGTGCAACCATCTCAGGCCGGTCCGCCAATTCTTCCGTGTTATACCGCCGCTTCTTGGCGCAATTATTTAACTTATCGGTTTGACGCCGACAGTAGCAACTTCTTTGCGCTGACCTGTGAAAGTTGTACCCAATTGTGCTTCCGTGGGGGTTGGAAGCGCCGACACGAGGCGCACTGAAGCGTCTCCCGTGACCTTCCATGAATAATTTCCAACTACGTCGACAGCATCGGGTGAGTGCAGCACTGATATGTTCCACGCACTACTCTTGATCCCGCCGTGATGTGTCACTCGGTTCTACACAAAGCCGGATTGCCTGCTGTCCCCCCTCATCCATTCTTAGTTTTTTCTGTCTATCGTGTCAGCACGAACAACACGAGGCAGGGCGTCCTGACGGGCTCGAGCGGTGAGGTTTGCCATCTTTGTACGTCTTTCGCACAAGTTCCGTTTGGAGGAGATTGAGATGTTGAACAGGTCGTTAGGGACACATGGCGTGGTCGGGAGCCTTGGAGAGCTCGTCTCACACAATGATCAAACATAAGGCTTCGAACGAGGTATCGGAGTACAATCTTGGGCGTCGAGACATCCATGAACGTTGGGGGGACGACCTAGGTTGCGATGTCAAGGGGGCCTCTTTGAATGGCATCCGAGAATTCTATAGGAGATACCTGGTTCGTGTACATGCGATTTGAGGATTCTGATGATTGGCAAGACTCTACATGTAAGAACTCGCCATCTGTATCCAAAGCTGTGAGTGCTTACCCTTACTACTACCTCCGATCGCTCATCGTGTCTGATCGCCGTGAGAACATCGATGAACACAGACTCGAAGAGGTGTTGAGATGGCACGGGAGAGGGTGATGAGTATGACGCCAGGTGATATTTTGGGAGGGAGCGAATCGTATTGCTTCACGGAAGGAACTTGAGCTTCACTAGAATCTGACTATTAATAAAGGGCGCAAGGCAGGGGGGGAACGTGTGCGAGAAGCTGTCGGTGGAGGTAGCTGAGTTCGCGGCGAGTATTTCTGAACCGCGGCGTGTACCGAGTGCTCGTGCTCTCTACATATGTAAGTCGCTTTTTGGTTGCTATACTCGATGAGGGATGGGGAGTTCCTTTTGGGCTTTTGATCTCGACCAGATCAGAGGATCGGGGGGATGTACAGATTCGGCTTCGACTCACTCAGATCTTTGACTTATTTCTCGTTATCAAGCTGGGTGGGACCGAAAGTATGTAGTTCAAGGCCTCGATGCATATATGATACATATGTACTCCGAGGACGAAATCACACATGTGCTATCCGAGTTTCAAAGCCTGGGGAAAAAAATACCTGAAACGATAAATTAAAAACGTTAATGTACACCCGCCGTCCGGTCAGCCGTAGATACATAGCGTGAGGCACCTCAGTTGAACTTCAAGTTGTTATCAATAGCCACAATAACGACGGACTACAAGCCGTCGTATCTCCCACAGGCTTGACTTTTTAAAGGATGGACTCGTTCTTGAGAGCCAATCGATTGAAGGCGTGCGGCGCTGAGTTCGGGAATCGGGATCATAATGTACTAGTACATGCCAGTGATTATAATGGTAATTTGAACTCGAAAGGATGCGGTCTTTTTTTAACGTCTTATGACCCGAGTGTATTCATTTCATGAAGCTCACGAAGAAGTGTGGACACGTGTCGACGCTCGACGCTCTCCATGAACGGGTCGGAAAGGGGGACTCAGACTTGGGGGGTTTACAACTTGCAGCAACGCGATGGTGGTATGCCGAGCCATGTCGACGAAGATTACCATGATGTTGGACGACCGTCCACTGGCAGCGTCAGCCTTGCTATGCCCCCTTATTTTTCCCCGACTTCCCCCTGCATTCGCTGTGCAATGCAGGGGTTTACGTCGTTGGGTGAGTCTGCGAATGTCGGGAGAAGGGCTTGAATCCAACGTCGGGCAGAATGTAGACCTGCTTGGCCCACTGCCCACACAGAGTGGTAGTATGGTACAGATGCTACCGTTTCCTTGTGCTTGGGTAGATATCAAGCTTTCCTTGGGCTACCTCGACCTCGTGAACAACATATGAGCATGATCCAGCTCCTTAAGCTGACGATGAAAGAGTAACTCACTTAGGTATAGCCACGTAGCTGAATTGGCTATCATTGGCACGTCATACCTGGCAACTTCATGTTGACCACTGCATGCCTATACAAGTCGTGAATCATTCAGTTTAGAGCGCGTATTGTGACAACATAAATGTAAGGGATAAGCACGGAGTAAGCAAGCATTTCACTGGCATGCATGATACGAGTTGCGCGTTCATTTGATCATCAAGAATCGCGCATACCAACCTCCCGACAGCAATGCCAAGGGAAGCCATCGACTTCCTATCAAGTTGCCGGCACCGTGTCGCATGCTATCTGAACATCATCCCTCGGAGTCCCCCTATTTCCGAGATAATCGTGGAGTCGCAGCTCTTGCTTCTCCATTTTGTGATCGCGCCTTCAAGCAGCAGGTGCTGCGTCCCGAAGATGCGTTCAACACGGGCAACGCGCCGAAGGCATATTGCATGCACAGTCCCGTGATGGTGCGTACCTTGAGCGGCTTCTACAATATTCGTTTGCGGATCCAAGCAAGATCCAGGTATGTTCCGATTATATGTGATTTCGTACTTGCGCCAAGGATGACGTGCTTTTAAAAAATTCCCCGTTGTTATCATGATCCCCCCGCTATCTGTTGCACAGAGGTCATCCTCCGCTTTCGCGCGATGATTTTCTCGTAGCACCGCCTCAACCGCAGGCCATACTTACTCCACTGTACGCCCTGAAGCACGAGGTTTCATTTCCTTCCCCGGGCCGCATGGCGTGCCTTAACGATTGATCACCTTCATCTGTGTGAAGGGGCTCAGCGCAGATGAAATAAGTCTTCTCCCGTTTCGTGAGTTCATCGAGGCCTCACCTGCCGCGAACTGCGCAAGTTTATATGATTGGACTTATGGGAGTGATCATGTATGTCATCATCGGAATGTCGAAATGCATCTTGGACCTGTGACGTCGCCGTTAGGTTGTAGAGCGTCTCCGGGAGCCACTCCTTGTCGGAAATGGTCATTTAGGGCAGCTTCCCTGCACGCAGCAGTGTTTAAACGATTAACACCCCACCAGCAGTGGGGTTCCGGTGGCGACAGACCCTGTGAGCACATTTGACATCGAAAACCCTTATGCCTCGCGTGTCGCATATCTGCAGATGAATATGAGGGCAACAATGGGCTTCTCCCCGATCAGATGGCACCCGATACAGACTAGATCCTGAATTTCCATCGCATGGTATGGCTGCATGCACTGGTGACGTCGTGACCTTCTCTCCAAAATCGGATTCTGATACAGATAACCTACATTTAATGTCATGTTCTTGCCTCGTGTTGGAGGTATGTGTTCGTTCATGAGGAATTGGCTCTTGCCAAGCGTGTCGGTGATGTTTCATGTTGAACGATACTCCCGCGTTGGTTCCCATCGGCAGCATCATATTGTGATCAGATGTCGGTTAGCTTGTCGCCGTCGACCAACAACAGGATGACTTCTTTTCATGCTGCTACGCACATTTTGTGAGAAGTGTAGTTCGTACACGAACGTTGCTTGGTTTCACATCCTTCGGCAGCGTACGTTTGGACTAGTGAGGCACGAGCATCAACTGTCTTGCGGAGATTTACCTGGCGTTGATGCGCGCATTTCCGGAACGGCATTGTACCGTGTCAATCGGCCAATTGACTTACAAGGCTACCGTCTTTTGCGAGGAGAATCCTGTAGCCGGAGGTCGGATTTGTCCTACCTAGTAAGCCTGAGGCTCGATGATACGGCTCCAAGTCAAAAGGCACGTCACGCGGACCGTGTAAAGTTACGCTCACCTCTCATTCCTATTCTCGAGAACAAAACCTACCAAGAGGCCGTTGAGATTGAACTCCCTATATGATGCGGGGAAGAGTGTCGGGCGCATCTGCTCGAATATTTTGTCCAGCAGCGAGCGTGAGAAACAGGAACTCAAGTCATCTGCCAACTTTGCCATGTCGGTGACCATTGACTGCGCCGTAGCAACGAAGTGTGGTCCGCAGTCCACCTTGGCATTTCTCGTACAGGCTTGACGGAGACTTCATAAGCGGCTTGACGGGTATTTGACAAAGACTACCCATCTAACCCTGTTCTTTGCTATCCTTTGGAGGGTGCCAGATGATCATACTTGACGATCAGGATTCAGTACAGCAAACGCATGTAGATACTGCGGGGCGAATCAAGTCTGGACCAATCACTGGCAACACACCCCCCACAGCAGGACCCGGACCCGCCCCTTCTTATAGCAACACATCACGTCGACTCACCCCCCCTCCTGCATACTCAATACCCCACAGTTACCACAGCGTTACAACCCGCTCGCCTGCTAGGAGATTTTGGGCAGCATTCGTAGTCGCATTCATCATATACTTTGCGTTGGTGGGAACAACAC
>JBBPRG010000100.1:0-23097 GCA_038092895.1 Chalciporus pseudorubinellus | reverse complement strand
GGGAAGGCATCTGGTTGAGCGGGTTGATTGTTGCGGACGAGTGGTCAATGGGACAACTGCTAGGTTTCGGTGGCGAATTCGAGGCGTGTTGGATTGGACAGCTCGAGGATTGTGGTGGTGAGTCTGAGCGGTGCATTGGGCATCCTGCTGGCGGCGATGGCAACGAGGATGAGGGCGAGGACTGTGATTGACCCATTTCGTGTTCAAGCAGCTGCTGGAGCGGACGAAAATTGTGTTACAATATTTGGAACGGAAGAAGCCGGGCCGATGAGTCGACGCTCACATCAGGGCGAGGGAAGTATTCCATGAACCAAGCAACATCTCGTACTTGCTGTTCAAGTCTGTGGTCATCGCAATGGCATTCGAGGCCTCGAAATATAGATTCGTTTGTCTCTGGATGCGACAATGAGTACGGAGTTAGTATCACGTGACCGTAGAGTTGTTCCCATCCTCCTATGACGGACGCTTCTTTATCCCAAATAAGAATGTCTCCCGAAGTTATCGACGTCGATGAGTGGGACGTTTTTTGCACTGGCGTCCGTCACTACGTTCGACTCGATCTTCCTCCGACACCGAGAAAGAAACGCCAGCGAAGCGCAACAACGATTTCACTCCTCGACTCGGATTCCGAGGACGCGCCAGTCGCGTCGTCGTCTCGCACAGCCCTTGCCCAGGAAAACAGGCGAGTGTCTATATTGTGGCGGACTTAATCAGGCTATACCGATCCACCAATAATGCTTATGGATATCTGACATCAACAGTCCTTCCCAAAGTGGTCATCCCGGCGCATCCTCGACCATGGACCAGCGCACTAAACTCCAAAATCAAACAGTATGCATAGATCATCGCTTGATGGACGAGTTTGACTCTTTCCTGCAGGAATTGGCCCTGCGGAGAGCCCTCGATGACGGTCGCCCCATCAAACGTCCCGCAACTGACGCCGTGAAGATGGCTCTGAACGCAATAAACAGAAATAACCTGAATTTGAAGAGAAAAGAACGCGACGTGACGGACGGGCACGAACCAGAAATCATTGTCATCTCATCCGATAGTGAACCCGAAGTTTTGCCCCTGAAGGTGCGTTTGTCGCCCATATGTGACTCAGATAATACCTAACGCGTATAACCACTTTCACAGAGACAAAGAGTAGAGGAGGAACATGACGACCCAATCGAGGCAGCCCAAATGATAGTCGACGATTTGCCCCCCGAACCGTCGCCCTCTCCGTCTGATGACGAGCATGCTCAATGCGATGATGACGACGACGACGACGACTATATAGATTTCCTCGCGTCGCTGGATATATCAAATGAGAACAACGTATGCCTCTTGTCAAATTTCCAGCGACGAGGTCCTCATGGCGTTACAGTGGGTCCCGCTACCCGAAAGTAAAAAGGCCGAAGACTTGACCCCAATACACGACCCCGATGATGACATACCCAAGCCGCCCTCCCTTCCGCCTCTCCGGATTTCCAGACGAAGACAGTCTGTTGATTACCGACACCTTCCAGTTGATTGGTGCTCAATGGGCCCGTGGGGAATTGTAAGTGTTATAGTCCGTATCGCCGAGTTTGTTTGATCCGGCCTTATGCGCCTATCAGATTGCTAGGAACTATGGCATTCAGAGTTTTCCGAAACCATGGTATCATGCCCGCAGACAAGAGCACATCCGACCACTCCGCGCACCGAATCTATACTATGAGCAAGGGTACAACAAACTTGAGTTAACCGCAAAGTATCCCCACCTCACTTCAGGATGCAAGTGTTGCACTTACAATACATCTTGGATTCATCCTGATCTCGGACATATAGCCGTCAATAAGATTATCCAGGCGCAAGGTACAGTCGTCCTCGGTGCCGTGGTAGAAGCTGGTGCCCCAGACTACTCGGACGATGAAGATGGTAAGTACCAATCAGCCGAACCGGAACTTAATCCACGTCACTTACATATTGATCAATGTCAAAGACCAGCCCCCACCTCCACCAGAAAACAAGCCAGGCTCACTGGTTGCGTACAGACATGGTCAAGGTAAGGTTTTGCGATGATATGCAGTGGATTCGAGTGAGCTCTCGAAACGATTAGTATATGTTGCACAGGCACATTATCGTACACGATCGTCAACGCGCGGTAAGTAATATCGTCTTAGAAGCAATTTTGGACATCGCTGAACCTTCGTAGGTCAAATCCTGAAATACTACTCTGTGAACGATGTTGCGTTCAATCCCTCCGAGTGAGTCGTGTATGAGGGAGTTTACCTACCTGAGAGTCTCATACAACATGTAGCCCATCGCAATTCTTATCGTCAGGGGGTGACTTTACGGTCCAATGTTGGGAGATTTCTGACGGCGAGAATGGAGAGAACGAAAGTCTCCGTGCTATGCAAACCTGTGAGTCTACCTCACCGATGATTATCCATACTCATCCTCGCCCTTTTTCTGATGCATCCCCCGTTGAATGCAGTCGACTTTGATGACATACCACAGGATTTAGTTTATTCTCCCGATGGCTTGGCCTTGGCCGTCTCCTGTCACGATGGGTGAGCAACATTGCATATCATCCATGTCCAACTCCACTGATTCCTTGCAGCACCCTTTGGGTTTACGATTCGCAGGATCTCTTTGTGGACATGATGGATGATACCACCCGACCCAAAAAGCTCCATGTTGCGCCGAAAAACTCTGGGCATGCCGCTGGTGCCACAATCTGGGGAAGCGGGGCTACGCAGCACCTAATATTCACATCTTCTGAGCCGACGCAAGAAAGTGACTTCGGTGGCTATCATCACGCGTTTGACGTGCGCAGGGGCGTTCAGGTAGTGCAGTTTGACGCCACGGAATCTGGTGACGCGGCCGCTTTGAGTCCAGATGGGACGACGCTGGTTTTATTCACGTGTGGAGCAGATAATGCTCACCCCATTCACCTTTACGATGTTCGCCGCAAAAGCAAAGTTGCCTATGAGACGGAGGAACTCGAGAGGTTCCGCACACGCCCATCCACCAGCTCGAGTCAGGAACCACGTGAAGCCCAGGAAGTGAACTGCGCGGCCTTTTCACCGGACGGGCTTCTGCTTGCTGTTGCCCGAAGCGACAACATGTTACATATCTACGATGTGCGCGCGCTTCCAAAGGGACCACTCTGCCGGTTTGTCCATCATGATTCGGATGCAGTGGGAGGTGGAGGATATGGGATAGTCTCGGCCAAGTGGATTGAAGGCAGGCAACGGTGGGGTGTTCTGAGCGGGGGCAACGATGGTATGTCTTTTCAAAGACTTCAGTCAATTTTGGGATGCTCATTCGACGAGGTTGCGTCCGACTATGGGAGCCGGCTCTTGGAGGGAGAAACGAGTTGCAAGGCATGGTTCTTGGAAGGACCGATTTCGACGTTGGCCACTTTTCGGTTGGAGACAGACACCAAGGCGAACACCCGCTAGTCATGTACGTATTGTCTAACTCTACGATGACATCTGCCTTATTCTTTCCCAGCGGTGATTCTGGTGGCGGTATGCATACGTATGACTTTGTGAATCCTGATGGAATGTCTCTCTGAGCCTTGAGTTGTTCGAGGTCACGACAATGGAGCGAGTGGTCCTAGAGAAGGCTACTTTTTATCTGTGTAATCTAGCTGGAACAGACAACATTTATGTAGCAATAGATGGAACGGATTAACTGGTTGCGTTGAGGAGACTTGCAAGTTGAGGTCGTGTCAGAGTTCCAAATTGCATCACCAACTGTTCTCTCTGGCCGTTGTTTGGACAAATAATGTCCTACTTGCTTCCGCCCAGCTGTCCTCATAAACACGAAAAAAATTCACCCAACAGTGAGCGAGCACGATTAAAAGAGGTCCGTGCGCTGTAAGTCAACCCAAAGGTCGGACTTTGAAGGCACAGGGCGGTTCAACAAAACCACATCGCGTCGAGATGAACCACACCCACCCGCTTTCCTTTGATCCACGACTTATTTCTAAACCCAACCGCATCTCAAACTGATGTCTGACAACGAGGGACAGACTAAAAAGAGTGGTTATCGTCTCGAATACGCGAGCTCTGGTCGTGCCAAATGCAAGGGTACGTAGGGGCTCCGCTAGTCACCGTAATGCATGTCGAGCGCTCATATACCCTTTTACACAGGTGGTAAACCTTGTGCAGGTCAGAAAGACAAATTTTACGACTTGGTTATAGAGATTGATAATGTTTTTAGGAACTCCCATACTCAAGGGTGCCTTGCGAGTTGGCTCCATCGTCGATTTCAGGGGTAACACCTCATAGTGCGTTACCGGTGGCTCTCCTATCAGAGGTGACCGTTTGGTGCTCAAACATCGTTTTTATAGTGTTTGGCGTCATTGGGGGTGTGTCACCCAGAAGATTATAAGCAATATGCAGGCTCAGTTCGAGAACGCCGACGAGCTCGACGGGTTTGAGGACCTCAAAGAAGAAGACCAGGAGCGCGTTCGACATGCCTGGCAAGAAGGGAAAGTCGCAGATGAAGATATTCCTGAAACTGCACGAAAGCCAGCTGGCGGTGAGGACGAGGAGGACGAGGAAGAGGAGAAGCCAAAGAAGAAGCGCGCTCCCGCTAAGAAAAAGGCTGAGGCTGAAGGGGGCGACGAGGGAAAACCAAAGAAGAAACGTGCCACCAAAGCCAAAAAAGCTGACGACGAAGTCGCAGAGGACGAAGGGGAGGATGAGGGAAAACCTGCGAAAGCACCTGCCAAGAAGTCTCGCGCGAAGGTCCGCGCTATCGCTCACTGCTGAAATGTTGTCCTCATCTATATTCCAGAAACCTGTCTCCGAGGGGGAGGATGGTGCAAAAAAGAAGGCTGCACCACGAAAACAGCCAGCCAAATCAACCAAGAAAAAGGCTGCCAAGGTCAGTCCTCGTTATATTACCAAGATATTCTTATCCTGACCTTGTCTCTTACTAGGAGGACTCTGAAGTTTCAGGTGAGGACTTCGGGGAAGAGATGGCCGCAGTGGAAGACGATGAGGAGGGGGAGGAAGGGGAGGAGGCTTCTAGCAAGAAGAGAAAGGTTCGCGAATGTTCCGGTTTTGCTTCCATATTCTGATGCCCACCCTTTGTAGCGTCCCGCCACCAAGCAGGTTCCCCCTGCCAAAAAGTCCAGAGCCACAGCATCTCGCGCCAAGAAATCAAAGGCAGTCGTTGAAGAAGAAGACGACGATCTGGATGAAGAGTAAACTAGCTGTGAAAATCTCGTTCGTCGTATTGTTCGTGTTGTCGTTATTTTCATTTCATTCATTCTCCCTGTCCATATAATGTGCATGTTGTCAAATGTTGAACTTTTGTACTGCAGTACTGGTTCCATCTTATTACAATTTTTTTGTTCTTAGCGGCAATGAATAGGAGCTCTCTGACTACATTAATGAAGACCTTTCGGGCGACACCTCTAATCTCAGGTAACCTAATGTGAAAGAAGGTGCCATTGCAGCCCACTGCGGAACAAACGTCTCACCATGGACGCCATTCCCGAGATATGAAAATTATAGTGCGACTGATATTGAAAGTACTCCTCGACCCTATCCAACACCTCGTTAGCTTATAATACCTACATTGTATCAGAGTTTCGCCTTGCTCTCCTTATCATTGGCGAACAACACATAAAGTTCCTCAGCAGCTCTCTCGATCTCCTGCGCAAACTCGGCGTTAGGCATCGTGTTGCGAGAGGTGATGGTGAATTGAAGGTAATCTGAAATATGTTTGTCTGAGCATCCTCCATCTAACAACAGGATAGTATGGAGGACATACCATCGAATCCAGTCATATAAGCAACTCCAAACCCATCGGGGACAACTTCTCCCCATCCGTACACGCCAAAATGACGACTGAAGATCGCACTCGTAGAAAGTGTCCAATGGGAAGAGCGTGTATAGAGTGGATCAGCGAATAGAGCAGGTTGTGGCCAGTAAGAGTGGTTGGATAACTTAAGACCTGGTGGAATCGTAACAATGAGGATACGGCTCTGACAGAATCGAGAACAGGCGTACCTAGCATATGTCGATCGAAACCTTCGCCCATCCCCGCCGCCTGAGCTAGTTCTGTATGCTTCTTGACCGCCTCCGCGAACAATCGAACTTTCTGTTTGACCGCTGTGTAGGAGATTTGCCATCCAACTTGGTCAGATTCTTTGCACAATAAATGCAATTAAAGTAACGACTCACGGGCCTGATCCAACATTGCTCGCACGAATGCAACACATTCATCACTGACCACTCTGATAGTCTCAGTGCGTCCTTTGTAGAACTTCCTGGTCGTAGCAGCCTCGTAGGTGCCTACAGGCCAGGGGGTAACTTTGCCTTTCATTCTAATGAACCGTTCCGAAAGCCGGGCGTAAGCAAGCTGTATCAGCATCTGGGCCCACCCATCAGGACCCACACCAAATGACTTGATCGCCGCCTTCCCGTACTTTGTTCTGACAAAAGAAAGGGATTGCGAAGAAGCGAGCTCATATACAAACTGTTGGGATCGTTCTATTGCTGGATAAATCTCGGGGATGGATGACAAGTCGAAGTCGAGAGGTTTCGGGTCCGCAACAAGCGAGGGTGAAGAGGGCATCAGCTGGAATTCTGACTTGGGATCGGCTAGGAATTCCAGCAATTCGTCGCATACGCGGACGGTTGGCGTTCCATCCATGACACTGTGTTCTCCCATCAACCCTGCAACGCCGTCATCGAAGACGACGAATTGGAGGGGTTTATCAACGTAGCGCGAAGAAAGAGCGCGGGGAACAAGGGTTTTCTTGGCGGAAGTCTGGACGTGGCGCGGAAGGTATGAATTGGTGAAGAGCCAAGCAGGATATGACAGAGGATACAGAACGACAACAGGGGATCAGGGGAATCCAAGTGATAATATTGAGGAGCACTCACCGGAAGAGTTCCGTGCCACAGGGCCCTTGAGACCTCCACATCACTCTTTGGCGCCGGCCGTGAGTCATCTAAGGACACCACGAACGCCGCTGAATGAATTTCACGAAGGATAGCTGCATTCGAAGGGGTAGACGATAGCAGCGCGAAATCCTAGATCCATGTCAGAATTAACCCTCAAGTCTTTCACGAGCTTTGGGTCTGGGAGAGACCAAAAAACGTAAAGCGAGGGCTGTTATGTTCGAGAATGCAGTGAAACACGCACCTTTGCCCACTGATCCCTGTGGTTAGCGGTCAAAGATCCGATTGCTGGGTAATCATTTGTGCTGTTGTCGTAAATGTACTGGAATTGACTGCAAAAACGAGGGAATTGTGGTTAGAGCTTCATAGTCAGTAAGAAAATAAAGGGGGGACGGCAATCCGTCCCCAGGCCAAGCAGGGATAAGAAGCGTAAGACCTACCGAATTAGATCGCCCATGCGAGCTACCTTTCCTCCGGTTTCGACTTGTATCTTCCAGAAGCGATTCCTACGGATGACGATAATATGGCCGAGCTCAGAATCTGGATTTGGGCTACCGGCGTAAGAAACACTCCAGTCAGCACCTTTGACTGGGACGCGGGAACAGTCAAACATCCAACTAGACAGAGTGAGTGACGGTGCGAGAGTGAGGGTGAGGGGCATACCGGTATGTATCCATGCATAATTGGGTATCTTTGATTGCATCAGGTGGTAATTGACCTGATCGAAGTTTCTGCCTGAATAACATGGCACCGCGAGTTACGCCAGCAGCACGAGCGGCAGGAAATTGGGGGAGATGAGCAGGCTGAGGCTGGAAGCCATCTGAAACAAAAGTGATGAGGACAAACGAAAGACGAGAGGGTCTAAAGAGGTGTACAGTAATATGACACATTAACCACGACCTAGAGGAAGCATAAGAATCGGGGAGTGGATGACGAGGCAAGACACTGACCGAGTCCCTGTAAGTGAGGTAAGCCAAGTCGTCCCACCACTCCTCCAACCAGTGATCTCTCTCTTTCTGGCGCTGCTCAAGTTTCTGTTGAAGAACTGGCCCAGCTCCGCCTGGGGCGCCAAACTCGTCGATCTTGCTGCATACAGACGCAAATTCTGCTGTGGATTTTGCGAGAGGACGCAATGAGTCTTTGAGCCTTTGGAGTGTTGCGGGGAGAGCTGGAACGGGAAGAGGAGGAAGGGTGGTGGACTGGTCGGCAAAGTTTGGGATGGGAGGTGCGAGGGACTTCCAGTTTGGAGGGCGTGTAGAGGGAAGAATCAACGAGCGAGACATCGACCTGTGGGTCTGAGATACTCGGAGTAACGAACGCGAGACGAACATTGGCAGTTATTGAACGTATGGGCCGTGATAGTCTACCCCACTGTCCCCACAGTTTTATCACATGCGAACTTGACCCGGATGCGAATCTCGGTAGTTCAGAATGGGCTACTCTCGGCCTACTACTAGTACACACCATCCATTGCCAGTGATCGATCAGTCGAACAGATCCCCGGCACTAGTTACTATGATCATTAGAATTAGTGTTAGAACAGAAACAGCTTTAACGATAAGTAGACGAGACATAAGATAGCGATCGAAGCAGGCAGAATTTTGTTTGATAGTGACATAGACCGAAACCGCTCCTCGACACCTAACCATCGACATCAAGGTCCAGGTCCGGAGACTCGTGGTTAATCCCATCCCATACCACCTCATTAACCACAGCTCTCAACGTGTCCACCTGTTCATCCATTCCAACATTCTCGCTGTCCGAAATGGTAAGCTTCTTCAACGCGTGGCCGGCGTGCCTCCGCCGCGCAAGAGCGTCGCAAAAACACTGCAGGGTAGGGTTGCATCCAGAGAAGTCTCCCGCTACACTGGCATCACGGGCGTCGCAAGCCGTCGCGAACGAAACTTGTTCAAGCTCGATTTCTTCCAAGGCAGGCGCGGTGAGGACTTGACTCTGCCCTGTCCAGCCGTGATGATCTGGCGACAGCGCTGCAACAAAACCGCGCAAGGTGGTGAAGCTGATCTTGACAAATCGAAGGCTCCGAGCCATTCTGAACAAGTCCCTCCAGAAACGTTCCGAGATGTCAGAGCCGCCCGGAATATAGACAGCAACGCTTTGAAGATGTGCCAATGGTATGTGGCGCAATATGTCGACCATCGCGTGTTCCGACATTGCGGTTGAAAGCTCGTCTTTTATATCCAGCTTCAGAGGGATGGCACAGTCCCAATCATGGTTGAGATTCGCGATACGTGCAGCGGAGAGAAATTCTTTGAAGCTGAACGCACGATATTTGTAGCCATCTTCCGAAGTGCTCCAATTTACGCAGAAAGTTCGAGGGGGTGCACCGTCAATGCTCAAGGAGCGAATGGGCTGCGGGGGTGGAGACACCTGCATATTATCTTGGGTGGGGTTGAATCTCTTTCGAAGGTATGAAAGGAGTTTAGAGAGGTCGGCCTGCCCTCCATAGATACATTTCAAGCGAACTTCGGTGTTGATGGGAACATGGACATGGGACAGGAATTGGACGACGTCAGGAATCGTCGCAACGATGGCCAATCTCAAAAGGCGGGGTAGTACGAGTTTCTCTATGCTCGTATCGTCTGGATGTGATGACTTCCACGGAAGGACATCCGTCAACTCAAGCTCCGCTAGATCAGGCAGCTGGGATAGGATAGAGGAAAGATGCTTCATGGTGTTCGTGCGAGGCATGGATTGCAGCTTCAACGAGGTAACGCCTGTGAGCGTAAGCATGTGCCACGCAACGTTGAGCCTCGCGAGATCCAATAATCGAAGCTTCGGGGTCGTCCCACTGAAGACGACCGGAAGGACAGATGGAGAGGCATCCAAAGTTCCGATGGAGCGCTTGGAAGTGGACACAGAGATGTGGAGAGATCGCAACAGGGGTGCTGAGGTGGCCAACTTGGAGACGATATTCGGGACAGCGTCAAAGGGAAGAGCCCGGATGTGGAACTCTTCTATACGTGGAATATGAGCCATGAGCAACTCCAGCATGGACAAGGCTCGGCGGGATCCAAACGAGAAATCTACGCGGACTCGCAGTGGCGCCATCAGCGATCTTTGTAGCAGCACCGTCATCCAGGTTCGGGAAACGAAGAAGACATATGTCCATAGGGTCGGACACTCGAGCGCGACTGTCCGCCAGCGACCACAGACATAGGACACCCTGACCCAAGAGGGAACTCGTACTGGTGTAGTCGAGAATGCCTTGACCCTGGACCAATCGGACAGAGAGTGCTGACGGGCGTTGAGAATGAATATGTACACGAGTATCTCGTCCGGCAGGCGGGACACTGGTGACAATGCATTCCGTTTTGTGCGAAGAGCACAGACCGGTAGATAGCGTGCTCGAATCTCGTCGTCGATTTGAGCCTGTGTTTCCTTTACCGCAAGCTTGCGGGTGGCGAGGTCATGATGACTGATGGATGACGAGGGCGAGGCTAACTGCATAGTCGGTGCGCTCATGGACAGCTGCTGCTAGCCGCGTCATGTTAGCGTATGCAGCTGCCATGTTCATTGTTGTTCATTAGACTCACCGACTCCGAGGGGCGACGCAGCTTTGGGTTGAGGTTTAATGTCAGAGCCCCAAATTGGTCAAAACAAACACCGAAGCTTCAGATATTGATTGATGCAAACCTTCGCGGTGCGGATAATGAGACTACTAAGTATAATCTATAAGCTAGTGACAACAGCTAGAATATTTCCGAGAAGAAATTCAACGAGGATAATGATCGTGTCACAGACAGTTATTGGAGAGGAACAGTCTGCAAGGTTCTACTCCACTCGACAACCTTGGGATGAGCTTTTACCTGAAGAACGAGGTGAGATGTGGCGTTAACAACAAAGCGTGTCGGAATACCTTGTTCGCGTCGAAATTCAAAACTTGAAGTCCATCTAAGCATGTTGCGCGGGATAAAGCTACGTACGCCTGGCCTGGAGACAGGTGAGCACGGGGGATAGAAAAAGAAACGGGTAAACAGACCTTTCTCAAACACCCTGCCCAAGTCGACTTTGACTCGCTCTAAAGTTTGCCCCTGAGACTTGTGAATGCTCATGGCCCATGCAAGGATCAAAGGAAGCTGGAAGACTCCGTCAGCAAATACGATCAACTACCAGAAGATTTTACTCGCCTGTGATCTCTGAACCTGTATTTGACCGTCTGGAAGTTCCACCTTCCAAATTTCGGGTGTAATAAGAACCTCTCGCTTCATCTTGTTGGGCAACAAAAACTCCACAACGGGGACCAGCATATCATTCGTGGTGGGCTTTTTTGTCTCCGGCTTAGGTCGTCCTTGGCTATCGATGTCGTCGTAATCTGTCTTGTACAATGCGGGGTTTACAAACCGCAACACTTTACCCATGCTTCCATTGACAAGCGTTTCGTCCATATTTTTGATAAGCATCACTTGAGCCCCAACTCGTAGACTAAGTCTCTTGGGTGCCATGAAATTTGAGAGCATTTTTTCTTTCTGGGCAGGGTCGATGATTGTCCCACCATCCTGGGCAAGGTAACCTTTCTCTTCCGTGTTGAGATTCGAGATTCGGCCATGGTTCGATCGATCGACGTCCTCTCGCCGGGGAAACCTACAAAGGATAATGAGGAAAGTTGCACACCACAAACTAGGATCTTACAGTTCCGTTGGCCCCAGGCCATCACCATAATCGACCTCACGAGAGAGCGACTTGAATTTTAAGATGGAACGTTGCGTCAGTCGACCAAACCTCATCTCGTTTAGCATATCAATGAACTCTACAGTTGTATTAAGCGCATATACGCAAAATCGATAAACGAACACGAACCTTGGTCCTTCTGCCGGAAAACTTTCGTAAGATTAAAGGTATGCTTGATCGTCTGGCTCCACAACTCCGCCTCGAAAGCGAACTTGACTTGCGCTGTCCCTTTAGTCACAGGGGGGAGTTGGAAAAAATCACCAGTCACAACCACCTAGCATTTCTTTGTAAGGGCCGACAAACGGAAGCAGAAGGACGGGTACCTGTATTCCTCCAAAGGGTTCGACAGACCTGCGAAAGAGACTACCTATCCTCGCAAGCTTGTCAAACAATTCCCCATCGACCATAGAGACTAGAGTTGTTGAATAAATATTCGTTTGAATATTAAAGTGACTCTACCTTCGTCAATGATGAGCACTTTGGTGCGAGCCCATCGTGTCGCAGCTTTCTTATTCTTACGGACCCTCGTAATCAGATCATCAACGGAGCCCTCTCCGATGCCAATCCCTGCGAACGAATGAATAGTCACGCCACCAATGTTACAAGCAGCAATTCCTGAGATGCGCCGTAACTCGTCAGTACCTCAGCGGTAACGTAATACAAGCACCTACCTGTAGAAGCAGTGATAGCGACTGCATCTGGCGTCTTGGCACATTTTTTCCGCAAACTGGTGATAATCTCTCGTAACAAAACAGACTTTCCAGTGCCTTTGTAGTTAAGGGTGAATATATGCGCAAGAATGAGTGAACTTCATTGCGGACCTGCGCTGCCAGTATAGAATACACTATGCCCTTGATCGACCAGTCGAAGAATCTGCCTTTGCTCATCACTGAGAAAGACCGCTGCAGGCCGAGGGGATGGGGTGGGGACCATCGTCGCGGATACATTGATAGATTGAGGTGTGAGGGCTGATCCCGAGGCAGAGGATACTCTTGACCCCGTTGTAAAGTTGGATGAGCTAGTGTAAGGGTCTTTCTCCCAACTGGGAGGTAAGTTTCGCTTCTTCGGAGCTGGCTCGTTAGCAGGCGCTGGAAGGGGTCGTTTGCTACCACTGGCTATGTTTGCGGTAGTGACGTTTGTAAAGCTTTGCAGCGGGTTGGAAGAAAGAGTGGCTTGGTTTCGACCATCAAGCCCAGCTTGAATGTCTTTGATGCGTTGGGCTCTGGCATCCAAAGACCTTTGGGAAGCCTTGGCGTCATTACTCGAGCTCGTGGACCAATCTCGCTTGACAGTCCGAAGGCCAGATTGCGCGGTTTTCTGGGACGACATTCCTGATCACGGCGACCGGAGAGGGGCGTTGTGAGGGTCGTGAAGTAATCGTGGAGTCCTTCCGAAAGGACTGGATTGAACGTCTTGGGAAGAAGTAATTAGGAATCACTAGATAGAAGCCCGGAACCCAGAACTAGAAGGTATCACTGGAACTTGAGCGAAAGGGACGCGGAACGCGAGATTGCGCGGTCACGTGACATTTCATTACTCTACTACTGTAGTCATAGTATAAATTACTATAATGCATCGGTCCTAATTACGGTCAACTCAACATCATTTTCTACTTGTCGATCGATGACATGTTCAGAGAAGCAAAGGCGACATGACACATCGTTACAAAGGACGTTCAATATCCAGATATAGATGTTTCGTGTGGGACAGAATTCGAACAGAAGTATGCTAGATTCTCTGAAGTATAAAATCTGCATTTCTCAACTGCCCATTTCCCCGTTGATTAGGCGAGAAAACTACCATCAGTCTTGGCGCATCACCAGAACCGGTACAGCATAGAAACACAAGTTCGCTGTCCGGGCAGAAAAGAGCCATAAAGTGATGAAGATCAAAAAAGCGAGCAGGGTTTTATACCCGTGGCCCAAACAGATGCAAACATAGACCTCCTGTTGGTGTCACAGGCGCGTTCGCTGGCACGTATAAGCAGTCGAATACTCACGACACTTTCAAGTTCCCACTGAATGACTTGCTCTCCCTTCAATGTCCAATTTGAAGACGGTTGTTGACCGTCTCAAAAGCGAAAAGGTCAAGGAGCGTCAGGAAGGTGTCGCGCTACTCCGTTCGACATTTGCCCGCGAGGATGCAGTCTATAGCATCGAAGACGGTCGCGGTTGGCTGGTTCTCTACCAAGCCTTGTTCACGACGGTGAAGGTCGAGAAACTCGATACTGTCAAGAAAACTGGCAAGGCAGGAACAGCCGGCGCAGCTGCCCAACGCAGGCTCACAGAGGCTGCCGCTGCTGTACGCTGGCTGGTCGAGAGGAGCGTCCATTGCCTCAGCAAGAAGACACTTACACCACTACTTGATCATCTCACGCAGATGCTCGTCCATCGTGGTCAACTATTCACTCCCGTAGCTTTGGATTACATTAAAACGATCAAAGTCCTTGTCTCCTTCGCTCCTCACATGGACCATCTGAACGTGGAGGTCTGGCTCAAACTCGTCGAAATTTGCTTCAATATCATCCTAGACGATCCCATAGAAAGCGAGCTCGTGCAGACAAAGGAGGAATTGGAAAGCTCCAATCTGGCCGACGATTCCATGTACCAGGGCGACCCCGCATCTTCAGACGACGACAACCTTCCGTCTACCAGTCGAACAACCCAATCACGAAAGAGACGAATGAGGGAACACAGTGCCACTCCAGCGCCTAGTGCTGTTACCGATGGCCCTTCGGGCCGTCGTGCAATACGTCATACCGTCTCTCTCGAGCAGATCGAGTGCGCATCCCTCTTAGCACTCTTGTTTCGCCATTCCACCGCTCCATTCCTGGCAGAAATCGAGAAACCTGATCCCAGCGATCCAGACAGTTATCCTAGAAATTTCATTTTGGCTCCTATCGCACCCTTGCTGTTCTGGCGCATGAAGCGTTTCCTTGAGCGCTATCCCTCGGACACCTCTCTTCACCACGACTACCTTCTTGCGCTGCAACCGTTTCTCTCCCAGGTCTCCCTCAACTGCAAACAGGAGGTCGATGATCTGGCCCGATGTACCTGGGATGCGTTAGTAGGATTGTGGGGTACCAAGAATAAGCGGATTAAGGAAAGCCTAGTCGGTATCCTCAGGATTCTCTTTCCATTCCTCACAGCGACGCGCGACGGGCCGAAGTCAGGCTGGGCAGACGGTGTCCAGAGACTTTGGACACTTGTCATTGGCGAGGCGGAAAGTCGATGGGGTATCGAGCCTCTCTCTATCGATTCACTCAGGCTGCAGGTTACCGTTGATAAGGCTGATGAACGAGAAATATGTGTTGCCCATACTTTCCGAGCTGGGTGGAATTTCGACGCGACTCAGGCCTTGGCATGGGCATTACTTGAACTACAAGCAGATTGCGCGGAGAAAGTAACGGATCTCACCTTCGTTCAAGAGATGCATCTGACTGTATGGTTGACAGTTATTTGAGCACTCCGAGTCCGTGCATACGGGTTCCCCGGAAGGGAGCCCAGTTAAGGGGAAGCGGGTAAAACGAGAAGACCCAATATCTACCCTTCTTTATTCCATACGGACTACTCCCACCACGAGCGTGAGGGCCTATCACCTCCAAATACTTCTCTTCTTCATTGACCGGCATTGGTACCGGCTTCACAACGCCCTCCAAACCGATGTCATCACTACAGTACTGCAGTTCGTTTCAGTGGACGAAGTATCCATTCAGTCATGGGCATTTCTTTGTCTCGCGGCCATATCTCACTGTGATGGCAAACAATGTTCCCCCTCCCCCTCAGATGATGCATCCGCGACCGCCTCGCACCTCCGTGGTCCTACCACCTGGGATCCCATATGGACACATGCTATGCGTCGTGCTAATGTTCCAGTAGTATGCCGGGCTGCATGTCACGCTGCGCATACACTCGTGGGATATTCAAAGCATCTCCTCACGTCTCAGCGTGTCCTTGTGGAAATCGAGTCACTGGCGAAAGACCTCGATCTTCAGGGCCCGAGCTTTCCCTACGATGCCGTTCTTATGTTTCTCGCTCAGTGTTTGCGGGTGTCTAGTCAAGATGTCAGGCTGTACCGCATGCAGTTAGAGGAAAAGGTGCTGAGCTGGCTTCTTGACAACTGGCGAGTCGGCGCATCGGCGAAGGATGTCAGTGGACGGTCTCGCATGCCCCCTCATACTATCGGCGACTTCCTCAACCTACTGGAGAGCGTTTGTGGATGCTCCCAACATAGCGATCCGGTCTGTCGCATGGTGCTCCCAGACTGCGAGATTGTGGATGTTATGGACGAACAGCGCCAAACGAACATCATTCGGGATTATCTCCTATATGCTCGGCTCCCTCTTCTCGGCCAACCTGGAGCTTCATCGACAGACGCCAAGGTGTCCCAGGAGACCCCGTCGGCGGTGACCAGGGTGGATCAAGAACTAGTGCCTCCGAGAGGTCGGGAGAGGAGGGTTTCGGCATTCCTGATCAAGGCCATGGAATCCCTTGTCTCAGAATGGGAGGCGATGAAGGAGAACAACGCGCACCCCACTGCCGAAAAAGTCAGGCAATCGCTCGATGCCGCCATTTCTGCTCTTATCTTCGAGTCACTTCTTGCCATGAATGGAACCCATCGGAATAGGCGCGTCATCCAATCAGCGGGGAAGGTGATTATCCTTCTCACCCCGTTCTTTACGGACCCCAAGTGGACACCGGAGGAGAGACTTTTGATCCTCAAGGCCTTCGAGCCGCTGGTTGTCGATGGGGACCAAATCGATTGCGATGACGAATGGACAGCATTGATCGAGCCGGGGTTGGAATCTGGTATCAAATCCCACATTCTTCTTGGCTTGAAGATGCGTATCTCGAATCACGACCACTCGCACATCCAGCGCCGGCGTTTGCAACATATACTTTGGGAGAACGCAGATGTAAGTATTATTTATCGATTCGGGATACTCGAGTTAATGTCGGTCTATCCACAGGTTCAGGATGCTTTCGGAGCTATTGCGAAAAATCTTCGACAATTACTTAGTATCCTTACGGATCAATCGACCGAAAGGAAAGATCACGGTTCTGCAGAACACGACGAGTTTGCTCCCATCAGAACCACCCAAAGTACTGCACCTCAGGAAACCACCTTACCGCTCACTCCTGCGACACGCAGCTTGGTGGAGCTCTGTATCGTCTTCCTTGCGTCTATCCCTGTCTTGCAGTCCCAGACTTGTCAAATGGCACGCGATAAGGAACTCATCAAATTGGTGGTAGAATGCCCCGAGGAGAAGCTGTTGTTACTGGGACCCCCGCTCTTGACCGTCGTGCGTAGAAGATTGCTCACCCTCAGCCATGACGTCTTGGATAACCTGCTGGTCAAATGCGCCAACCTCCTTCGGAGATACTCTCACGCAATCAACGATCAATTTCATTTCCTGGTCGTCGACTTACTCAAATCAACCCTTCATATTTGGATAGAGAAATCGGCCGCCACCTCTATGATAGGTGAACACGTACAGGTTCTCTGCGGCTGGATTTCCAATATGATGGAGGCAGCAGAGACCAAGAAGAAAGCGACTTTTTGGAAGATTCGCGACTTGGTCGCTCGTTTCATGGCAAGGTACCTTGCTGAAGACCCTTCGCAGACATTCTGGCCTATCGACTACCATGACGATGAAATCAAACGACCCTTGAGCACCCTTCTGTCGCTCAATCTTGATGGAGATATTCGTGTTCGCTTCCGCGCTGCGGTTCTCAGCGCAAGCTTGTTTGCTGTCGAGCCCGACGAACTCATCCAAGAATACGAGAATCTCGATGCCTTCTACCAGAAGCTTCGTGATTCACTTACTAGGGATCTCGCAAAGTATGTGCCTTTGTTTTTTTACTCGCAATCAGACTCATAATGTTTGTCAGGTACGAGTGTATGCTCACCAGAACACTTTGTTTGGGAAACGTCATGATTGCGAGTTCATACGTGCGGCGCGGCCCCTACTGGCACTTGCTGGAAGCGGCCTTTCACAGTCCGTTGTATTCGCGTCATATTCAAGCTGTGCTGCGTGGTGTCTCAGAGCGCCTTGGACTGTCCAAGCCCAGCGAGCTCTTTGAGGCATATGCATCCCAGATCGCTCTGTCAATTCGACATAATTTCCTCGACATCATGCGATTACCTCCGAACCTCCTCGGCTATGCGAACCGCAGAGAATGTGCGGAAGCAGCTTTTCGCTTGTTTACCCCGGCCAATCTGATGGTTGGTGGGGAAAGCCCAGAAGCAGTCGCTCACGGTCAACAGCTCTTCGCTCATCATTGTTCTGCTATCCAAAAGACTCCCGCAGACGGGCTTCGAGCCTGCATCGGAGACCTAGTTGGGCTGCAACTGGTTTCGATGGTGGACTCTACTCAGCTCGATGAAGCCGCGCTGGCGACTCGCCTTGAAGATCTTTTCAAGTCGAATGGCATTGACCTGCCCTCCCTCGGAGGGTTTGAACAGTGCGTACGGGAGAACGCCGCGGATATCACTGCCTCTGTCATTCGTGCTTTTGGCGACCAGGATTTCGCAGATGATGGTGCAATCGCTCAAGGTTTACGTGCCTTTGGGTTGAAGGATGCTGTTCGAACGTTCATGTCGCTGAATAAATATCGGCGCTTAAGCGACTTCAGATTTCATCCCCCAAATATACCTCGTTTCGGCACAAACACTATACTGCGATCCCTGCAGTGGTGCACTTCAGTAACTGCACCAGAACAGATAACAGCCATCTCGTACCACGTCCTTCACCAGATCTTCGCAGAGCTACACTCTGCGCCATTCGTCAACGAACAGCTTCGCTTGCTGAATGGCATCAGCCTTTTGGTCGCGGTTCTCAACGAGAAGTTCAAGGATCCCACTTTACTCCACACCTTCATACAGAAGTCATCCTCTTTGCTCGCTCAAGTTGATCTCACCCGAGCTGCGCAATCATATCTGGAATGGGGCTTTTCTATCTACCAATTGGAGACCCAACCCGATCAACGTTTCCCCGACATCTTGATTCGTGTTTGCGGTCTCTTGGATGATCACCATGCTTCCTCGAACGGCATCACCGCCTCGACGCGAACTCAAGAGCTCTCGCGTTGGATTGACAACCAAGCACTTGCGCTTTGCCGGAATGCGAAGATCAAAACACAGGTATTGAAGGCGCTCCCAGCGTGGTCCCATCAACCTTCACCAGCCCTCCTCTCAGTCATCGACGGTATCACTGCGGAGAGCTTGTCTGCTACTCTCAGTGACCATCGTATAGCCTCCAACAAGTTTCGGCTCGTACGAAAATTGGTGGAGTTGGCCGAGGAAAATTCCTACAGCAGGTCGCAGTTCGCTATGATAGATTTCTGGCGTCTCAAGGACTACATCCCCTCCATGGCTAATCTACAACGGGAAGATATCGACGCCTTCGCCTCGTTGCTGGTCGCTAATACAGGCGATATCTACGGATTCGGCAGTGAACATCCCTACCCTCAGACTTTGCGCGCCAGACATCGCAGGAGCATCCGTCGGCAAGAAGAGGCCCAAACGGACCCTTCACCTCATCGGTCTATTATACAGACATTACTCGCCATGCTGGATGGAAATAACCCTTCGGAGGTCTATTTGGTCTACCTCACCCTCAAGTCACTGATCTCTGCCTCGTCTGAAGAGACTCTGGCTTTCCACCTGTGGTCTGCCGAGCATCAAGCACCACTTGAATACTTCAAGCGTTTCCCAATCGTTCTGTCGACGCGCCCTTCACGCACCATCGAGGAGCTCGATTCTCCCCCACCCCCTCACACAGATTTCGCTCGATGGGTTCGCTCACTTTCAGCACTTCTGAGTGACATCTTGAACTCCTCAGACAAATTCTATGCGCAACTTACTGCTCTCCTTGCGGATAACGTCCAGTTCGCAGAGGAGATACTTCCTGTCCTTGTGCACACCGTACTTCTCCAGGAGCTCACGAAAGGCGCTTCTCCCGCCGTCTCTGCGAGGAAAAAGCTGTCAGACTACTTCACAACCATACTGGAGGCTGAGGACCCCACTCGGTCCTGTATGCGTGCCATAGTCGATGTCGTTCTCCACCTGCGCAACTTTCATCCAGTTAACTCTGTTGACTGGCTGGCGCACGACAAGTGGCTGGATGTAAATTTCCGCCTCCTGGCCAAGAGCGCAGTCGGTTGTGGATCATACACGACTGCACTTTTGTTTTTGGAGCTTGCTTTCGAGTACGGGCAACTTGATAAGCAGTCGCCGGAGGGCATCGAGCATCTCCTCTTTGAAATATATGGGCACATCGACGAGCCAGACGGCTTCTATGGTATCAAGACCACTGATCTCCACCATTTCTTGATCAAACGCTTCCATCACGAAAACCAGTGGGACAAAGCATTCCACTTCCATGGTGCTGCTATTGAAGCTGGCAGCCGTGAGTCAATCGATGCGGACGGTCTTCTTCAGTCGTTCCATGCGTTCGGATTCGACAGTCTCGCCATCGACAGTCTCCAGGGTTCGAAGAGAGGATTCCAGTCCGACTCGGCTTCCTTGACAATGTCGTATCAGCTTGGATGGCGCACGGAGACGTGGGATTTGCCCGACGCTGGAGACGTCCAGGATTCTAACATCTCCCTTTACCGTGCCCTCCGCGCCATCTATCGTGAACGAGATCCACAGACGATAGACTTCACCATTCAGTCCACCCTCTGCGAGGCTATGGAACGTTTGCAGTCCCTTGGCAACGAAGACATCACGGAGATCCGAGAGATAGCGCGAAACATCATGTGTCTCAATCAGCTCACACAGTGGAGGCGTGGGCCGGTTCAGGAGCACCTTGCCTCTAAATCTCCAGACATCCGGTTGATGTCGCAGTTGGTCAATATCGATCCCGAATTCGAGTGAGTGTCGAGGTTGATTGTCATTGACCGTGGCACTCATCATCTTTCATAGATTCAATAGTCTGGAGCGGATACTGGCAACGAGAGCATCCCTGATCCGCTCCGTTCGGCGAAAGGAAGAGCGCGAACGCATCGGAGACATGATCACCCCCTTCAACAGTAGTCTTCTAGAATTGGAGAAGCGCTGTCTTGTGCGACTCTCTGTGGCGGCGCGAAAATCCAACAAGCTTCAAGTGGCACTGAACTCTATCGTGAAGGCCCGACGTCTAGAGGGTGTGTCCACACACGAGGTGTCTCAAGAATTCGCAAACGTCCTTTGGCTTCAGAAGGAGCAAAAGTTAGCTGTTGAGTTCTTGAAGGATCTATTATCTCAACAAAGGCAGGCCCCCTCAAATAGGCCTGAGCTAGTCGTTGAGAGCGCGCTGTCCATCGCGCGCTTGGTGAGTGCTCTACCACGACTTTGCAGTCGTTTTCTGACTATTCGTACAGGGATCGTGGATTTCAGAAGCATGCCTGGAAAAGCCGTTGGACATTAAGCAAAAATACTTTGACAAGGCAACCTCGATAGCGATGGAGGTAGAAAAGCAGACCTCCACTCGCGGAAACGCATGCGCCAGCGTCTACCACAAGTGTGCACTCTTCGCTGAACACCAATACCATACTATCCTCAAATCGCCAGATGCCGTGAGGTGGAAGACATACGTTGACCGCAAAAGTCAAGAAATCAAGCAAAGAGATAGTCAACTTCTTCGAACACAACCAGGGTCAAACGAGTACTACGCCCTGTCCGAAGACCAGAAAAAAGCCAAGGCTCTGCTTGCAGAGGACGAAGAAGCCTACAAGCAACATAGTGGAGCTCTGGTCGCGTTCCTTGATCTGGCGATTGAGATGTACTCGCGATGCCTTGCCGCTTCGGACATCTTCGACGATGATGTTCCCATTCGCTTTTGTTCCCTCTGGTTTGCCAATTTCGAGGATCGGAGACTGCAGGATACGTTGAAGAAAGCGGTCGATCGAGTTCCTTCCAGGAAATTCGTTTTCTTGTCTCATCAGCTCTCGGCACGCATCTCTAAACCTTCTCAAGGGGATCTTCCTGCCAGCCAACAAACACTTCACGCCCTTGTCATTCGCATGTGCCAGGAGCACCCGTTCCACAGCCTATACCAGGTTTACTGCATTCGCCCCGAGCGAACTTCGCAATCGTCGTCCAGCAGAAGGATATCTAGTCGCCACGAGCCAGCATCGTCCCAAGCTCAAGCCGATCGCTCCAGCGCTGCGTCCGACATCTTTGATCGCTTGTTGAACGATCCCCAACACTCCGCTCGTGTCAAAGCGGTCGAGCAAGTTTGCGATGCCTCCATTGAGTGGGCCAAATACCCCATCAAGGACAATCGTGCCATCAAAAAAGTCAAGGGTTTGCTGCATATACCGGATAACCTGACGGTTCGACGACTTCATGACGTCCAGGTGCCAGTTGTCACTTCCCATCCAGCCATTGATGTCACGTTGAAGTACGACCGATGCGTTTGGATCAGCCATTATGATCCTACCTTTTCGACGGCAGGAGGAATCAACCTCCCGAAGATCAGCACGTGTTATGGCTCCAACGGTGAGAAGTACAAACAATTGGTGAGCATCCGGACAACGTGTTCTCTAGTCGCGAAGTTAATCCATTTCAAAGTTCAAAGGAGGGAATGACGATCTGCGACAAGATGCAGTCATGGAGCAGGTGTTTGACCTGGTCAACGTGGTTCTCCGATGCGACAGGGAAACCAAAAAGCGAGACCTGAAAGTTCGCGGTTATACAGTCTTACCCCTTGCAGCTCACGCTGGTGTTTTGGAGTTCGTCGGTAACACGGTTCCGCTCCAAATATGGCTCGGGATCGCCCACCCGAAGTGAGTAATCTCATCCCGCGGTCGATTTGACTTGACGCCATCCCCCCTTCAAGGTATCGTCCCAATGATCTCAAGCACACCGACATCCTCACTATCCTCAAACAAACGCGAGAGCGTTACCAAGGCAGGGTGGAGGCCATGCTTGCGCAGTACAAGGACGTTTGTAGTAAGACTGCGCCTGTCATGAGGCACTATTTCACCGAGAAGCACAAATCACCCATTGCCTGGTTCGCGATGCGCCTGAACTACATCCGCAGTGTCGCGACGACGTCGATCGTGGGTCACGTTCTAGGTTTAGGGGATCGACACGTATCGAACATTCTCATGGATAATGGGACTGGGGAGGCGGTGCACATCGATCTGGGGATTGCCTTTGACCAAGTAAGATTCCAACGATGATGATCTCTTGTCCTCGTATCTGATCCATTCCAGGGGAAATTGCTGCGAGTTCCGGAGCGTGTCCCATTCCGAATGACGCGCGATATGGTCGACGGGATGGGCTACTCGGGCACCCAAGGCGTCTTCCAACGGTGTGCCGAAGAGACCCTACGCGTCCTCCGCGACCGGTCCGACGTCATCATGACAGTACTCGAAGTCTTCAAACACGATCCCCTCCATTCTTGGTTCGTCCGCTCTCTCTTCTTCATTTCACAACTCTCCGGCCCGGGGAAGCTCACACTCAGACGGCTCGCAGGACTGCAAGCGAACTCAAGATCAAAAAGATCCAAGAAAGCACGAAC
>JBBPRG010000099.1:0-23106 GCA_038092895.1 Chalciporus pseudorubinellus | reverse complement strand
GGATGAAAAATACGTAGATCCCACTGCCTGTCGAGACGAGCTTATAAAGTCCATGCTTACAATCGAGGGCTGGGAACTAGCTTACCCGTGAAAGTAAAGGTGAACGATTGAGCATATCCGTTGGTTGGACCATAGGTAGCATCGTGCCATGTGCCATTGTATGCCAATGCAGGATCTGGGTGAACATAGCATGTTGTGCAAGTTTGCCCGATGTTCCAATTTGACAGAGAGGGCAAGTACACGGGAACCACAGGGCCAACAAGAACAGCATCGTCAACGGTCACATTTTGAAGAGCTGCAAGAGTAAGGCAGGCAGCTGCGATGAGACCGATCAGAGCTCTCCTGAGGTGGCTCAGCGCAGACATGTTGGTTGGGTGACTGCAAGAAGCCAAGAGGCATTATTATCCACGTTTGCTTCCACCCGTTGGGCGCTCATTGATGCGGCAGTGGCTGGGTGTTGGCAGTGTTAGTGACGGTTTAAAAGACTCCGAGTCGTCATATGTACTCTACTAATATAGCGACTGGCATGACAAGGCTTTGAACATTACACCAAGTGAGTGTCCTTCGTATGGTTTCTTTTGCCACTTGCTGAGCCAGTACTTGAACGCACAGCGGCCACCTGCGGACTGTGCTGGAACGGAACGAGGATGAAGTTCCTCGTGGTAAGCGGCACCGGCTGCATTCCCAGTCTCACCTGACTCGTCTGTTTCCCACCCGCGAGCACAAATTTAGACTCCCTCACGGTGAAGGTATGTCAGGTTCCGTTGAATAAATTGAAAGTCATCCAGTACATAACTACACACCCTACATCGTTGTTCAAGTTGAGGTAGAAATTGCAGCAGTGTTCAGTGATGCGGTTTGTCTCGCGACTCGGACTGATATTAATACCGAGTAGGTTCACCCAGACGATGGTACTACTTACTTAAGTTACGTGCTAAGAATTGCGAGAGCACATTTATTGTCTTTTTCGGCCGAGTTGGCCCCGTGGGAATTTTCACCTCAAACCCACCTGCCAACTTCACTCGACCATAGCACACCAACCGCTGGACGGAATTCACAAAAAAGATGTGCGTTGAGCTCCGACAACCATGTAGAATATGATCCGTGAAGTCCGGATACGAAAATATGAGTTGTGAAATTCCGGAATTTTCCACTGCCAGCATTTCCAGCAGGAGAACATTGTCAGATCAGTGAGACAGAAAATCAACATATATTGGTGCGGAAACAAACAATGAATACTCTAATCATGAAGCAGGAGTGTTTCCGACCACCTCCAATGCCAACTTTCGCAAGTCTTGCTTTGTGTACTGCATGATAAGGAGAGTGGTACCACGGGAAACCTTCAGCATTTCCTGAAGCTTGTTCCATGATATGAAATCACCAGACAGCTGCGAGAGGCGAAGAAAACCTTCCTGTTCAGAAATGGGGGCAAACTGAATGAAACCAATCCCATCTTTTCCCCATTCTGCGTGATCATCAAGTGACTTGAGCCAAGTGAGCATGCTGGGTATTTTGGCCAAGGGGATGTCGTCAATCGATAATGGTAGAGATGTTGCATCAGTCTGAGTTGTTGCACTAGAGAAAGCGGGAGATGTAGAACGGCTAGAATCGGGTGCACTGGAGGACGAATGAAGGTTGACAGGTGCTGCTGGCATGTTGGCATTGCCAGGCTGAGCAATAGGTGGATGGAGGTATCCAAGTCCATTCCCCCCTTGAGTCACTGGCATTGAATAACTTCCCGGCCCTTGGAGTGCACCTCCCCATGGCGCTGATGGTAAGACAATGACCTGAGGAGGGGCTGGTGGATAGGGATATCCCCCGAGATTATTGAACACAGGAAGTGAAGGGTCTGATCCAGTGGCTATAGAAGGCTGAGTTCGGGTACGTGGCCTTGCGGTATGGAGATACAACGTTGCAGGTTTGTTGTCGACTGTTCCAATGCCATTTATCTAAAAGTAGACCATCAGTAACAATCAGTAGCAGTAATCTTCATACAACGTACGATTTCGCGAGCCCAGAACGATATCTGACTATGAGTCAACACCAAACAGGTCTCATTTGGGCCTGGATAACAGTAGACAGGCGACTTGGGCGCCTTCATGTGGACTTTGCATGTGTATTTGTTCTGAAGTTGTTCGACATTTTCCTGAAGAGGCATTGCACCCTCTTCCACTGCTTTAGTTCCTGACGACAGCACTTGTTTGGATCCTGATGTTGAAGCCTTAGCAGCCTAGAAGCGAAGGGGCATGTCAGTATAGGTTTGCAATCAGAAAAATAAACTTACCGTTTGATTACCTGATTTGGAGTTGCATATGTTGGGGGGATCAGCTGATTCTGCTTCATTGCCATCTTCGAAATGCACTAGAACATTCTTGAGTGGATGAGTAGATGGCTTTCCATTCGCAAGGCGTGGTGGCACAAGCATTGGGTGCATTCTTGTGATGAACAGAGTCAGTTCTTGCACTGATTGAATGGATGTTGCTGCGTGCTTTGCATTGTTCGAATCTAGGCGATACTGAAGTTTGAGAGCGGGGCCATAGCACTTGAGTTTCGAAGCCACTAAATCACAAAGCTCTTCATAAGTAATCTTGGACTCGATGTCAAAGGGGGAGTTTGTGCCATTTGGTTTACGAACGACACATGGGATGATGAAAGCTAGCAATTGTTAGCAAAGAAGTGAGATAGTGGACAAAAAGTGATACCTATGACAGGTCTGAGGATCATAGGTACTTTGCACAGCCTGAGTAGGTGCTTGTGCACGAGCCCCTCCCCTATGCATGCTGTTAGATTTGGCCTTTCCCTTCTTCTTTGCTGCTGGCTGCCATGGAGGTGGCACTGGCAGGCTACTCTGAAGAAATGCATTGTCCGTCCCACTTGAGTCAGACTCGGCAGAACCCATGCCACTGTTTGTCGTAGACGAAACAGCATCGAGTTCGGGGCCGTAGTCCTCGCTCTCGTCTTCAGGCTCAGAAACCATAGCCTGAGCACCACCACCGAGCGCACTGAGAAACTCCTTTGCACCTTCCTGAGGGTCCGCGAATGAGAAGTTGTTGAGGGGAGGATCATAAAGATCAAACATCTTGCTGTTGTTGACTTCAGGGATGGAGTACAAGGTGGGGTTATGTGAGGTCTGGGTGACTAGCATAGGTTCCTGTGAGGTAGAATGCTGCTGCCTCGTCTCAGGCTGAGTTGTTGGCAGTGGGGCAATGATCTTGGTGGCATCAGATCTTGCACGCTTGCATGATGACTCGGAGGAGGGTTTCTGGGAGGTAGGAACAGCTGAATTGGCTCGTTTTTGAGGTGCAGATGGGAGAGCAAGGGGGTCCGTGGGTGGGCAGCTGGTGCGCGTTGCAGGACAAGTCAAGCTTTCTTGACGTATGCAACCATCAGGGAGCCCCATCTTGGTGCATCTCGTGCAGGCACTAGCCCCATCAGCGAGTTCACAATGAACCTTTGCAAGCTTACACTTGGCACATGCACCAAGCCGTTTCGCTTTTGAACCTAGAAAATCCAAAGATCGTTGTCTGGATGGATAAGTTGATGACTCAGATAAAATATATCTTGAACGACTCCATCATTGCCAGAGGCTTTTCTGCACTTCTTCGAGCCTGAGGTCATGGCAGTGTGTTCCAGCCTGAAGAAATCAATGTACCCGGGCCCTTCGAACTCTTATACTTGAACCCTCATGGACTTTGCTGAATGGAGATGAAGGTGGGGTTTATGTGTCATGATTGCGCATGCCAGATTGATCATGGCACTGCAGCACGATTGCACATTACGAGTAAGCACTACAACAAAGTATCTATATGTAGCCACAATGCCTGAACCACCCAAACGCATCCTGGGGTGTAATTGTATAGAGAGCCCTAAGGAGTGTCGCATGTACCTCATCATCTGTATGCTCTGTCATGGCCATGCGAGTATAAGCACCATTGCGCTGAAGATGATACTTCATTGCAGAAAACGCCAGTTCGATTGGATTGAAATCAGGGAAGTATGGTGGTAGGAATTCACACCGCACCCCTCTAGATATATACACATCATTTGTCTTCAACAGCGGTAGATAAATAAAAAAACTTACCTGGATTGAATCATTTCCTGGATGGAAGGATGCTTGTGAATTCGGCAGTTGTCCATCATGATAACTGAATTTGGAGCAGGATAAGGTTGCATTTCATCAAGCAAACCTTTGATAAACTGTGAGAACATTTCTGTACAAAATGATCCCTCAATGATTTCGCAATGAATGATACCACCACTGAGAGAGAGCGCAGGGAGAACGGAAAAGCTATATAAACATCAGCAACAATCAAATAAAGCAAGAGTTAGGAATACTATACCATCGACCACGAACGAAGAATGCTTTGCATTGTGCTTTGGTTCCTCGGATAGACCAGGCATGACCGCGGTATGTTGTGCGACAATCAACAGAGCTCTCATCCATGAAGACAAGCTGCTGTGCATCATATTGACCAATCCTTGTGAGGTACTCTAGGCATTTCTGGGCTGATCGTTCTGCAGCAACACGCGTGACCTGAAACAAATAAGAAAGCAAAGATCATGAGGCAAAAAAATGCCTACCTTCTTCATGGTAAAGGCAGCTCTACGAAGTGTGTGCCAGATCGTAGCATGTGAAACTGTATGGCCACACAATACAGCAAGCATTTCTTGAAGTTCATCTAAGTAAAGGTCAGGCATATTTGTAATTGTACCCAGCAAGAACTGTATTGGCACATAAATCAGCGCATCGCATGACAGCAATACAAGTTATGATCCTACCTCAACATCGACATCATGTAGATGTTGATTTCCTTGTCGTTCCTTTGGAGCCACATCATCCCCTGGATTTGGTACCATTCCATGGGCATTGAAGTATGAAACAATGCGTCTGACTGATCGGATGGACAGATCAAGTGCCATAGCAGTTCGCTCGAGATCAAGGAATTTTGAGATGCATATAACAGCCCATTGGATTTTGGTTGAGATCTGATGTCCTCGCGGCATGCCTGGAATGCAGAATCAAGCATAATACTCAGAGAAAGACGAGATACTGACGCTGGCAGGGAATCCTGGCACCGTGAAATTCCGGATTTTTGAAAACTCTTCTTTTTTCTTCCGGTCAGTGCGGAATGCAATCTGTAGGCTGTTCCCAGTCGAATGGTACTATTGGTGTCGAATTCCGGTGAGGCGTTGAGGTGCTATGACAGAGAGAAGATGGGAGCGTGTTTTGACTCGAAAATTCCCATGGGGCCAACTCGGCCGAAAAAGACAATAAACTAAGATCGCATGTGATATACTACATGAAAGAACATTTGATCTAAAGAATGAGTAAAAGAATATGTAGTATGAATGTTAAAGTAGTGGAGAATTATAGAGACACATAAGAATGATGTGTAGTAGCCAAAAAGCTAGGGTATCGCTCCTCATTCAACTTGTCTAGATTGTACTTCATGAGTAACATGTATCTCAGATGATGTTGCTGATCAGATTCCTGAATTCCTCCTGTTGATTTTGCACTGCAGGCTTGCACTGCTTGACTGTTGCAACAAACACCTTGTACTGGGGCAGCCTTTTCTTCAAGCAAAACTTGAGGGGTATCTGGCAGGCATCATGTCAGGATTGCTAGAAATCGCAGCACAAACACCAACAAGCGCATTGACAACTAGAATTGAGAAAATACTAAGTAACACTGGTGGTTGGATGGAAACACTATACCTAGAATTGAGAAGCACAACATTAAAGAGAAAAGGAGAATGGAACGAGAAAAACTACGATATATGAGTGATTACAAATAAGGACTCAGGAAATAGATAAGTGCACGGGCCTTAGAGGTTAAACAAATCATAACATTACCCCCCTCCCCCCCACGAAAGATTGCATCTCACAATCATCTAGGGCAAGGAGCATCCAGAACTCTAATTCATGTGATCAACTGCAGAAGTTGACAAGACAAGACTTCAAGGACCAGACTCATCACAACTATCACACGACACTCCAAATATGGTTTAATTAGAGCCAGTAGGGATGTACAGTATGAGACTATAGAATATGAGTAGGAGAAATCTACAGTATAGAATTAAAGAACTGATTGTGAATAAATCTACAGTTTGGATTAGTGAACTAGTAGGAGAGTATGAAAAAAAAAAATATGTGGTTTGAAAGATATGAGATTAGAGTATGGTGTACTAAAGATATGAAGGAGAATACCCAGGTTTTCAGGTTGTCTTCATGCATTTTGAAAGCAATGTAGCGGTTGAAGATGAATCATGACTTCATTTGGATGACAAGCATGTTGTGGAGTTGATCAGCACAAAAGGGAGAGAAATTCTGGAGCGTGATGAGCCAAGAGGGCTACTATCCTTGAGAATGAAGTTCATTTCCTCTGTCATTATCTTGAGAGTAGCTGAAAGCATGGGTAGAAGTCCAGATGAAGGTTGATTGTGTGTCTGGTCCCAGAACTGAGGGTGGATGTTTTGAATGTGGTTGAACATTGCATATTTCCAAAAGACCAGCTGCTGACATGTTGCTACATTGGCAGCACATAGCATGCACTGCATGGAGACATTTGTAGATGGTTGTCATGAGGTTGGTTTGAGTGCTGCTTTGTATTGAAATTGGTGAAAACGAGAGCAGTGTAATGTAATTGTCAAATGGCCTTGCAACATTATCATCGTAACTGCAAAGCAGCTGTCACACACACAGAAACTACATGCAGTAGCAGGATCTACCTACAGGAATCTCTTAATCCACTAACAGACTCAGACTTACTGCATATCTCAAGCCCTCCTCTTGCAACCCAAGATTCAATGAGTGCCTGCAAAATATGCTCTCCAGCATGTGCACACAATAAGTTCAAGACTGTTAAAATCTTCTTGTGTAGGCTGCATGATGTCTTGGCTATTTCTGAGTTTGCTAGGATGGCCTGAGGTGCTCTCATCAACTCAAACATGTTTTCACCTAGAGTGCACAGATGAGCCACTGATCTTCATCCAAATTTTACCAGTGCATTCATGAAAGTTCATCATTATGATTTCAATATGGGAAACCTGGACTATCTTTATACTTTGTCAGCTTACTTGCAAGCAGTGAGAAATCATCAGTGCTGAATATGGAGCTAACAAGCTCAGCGAGCTGAGATTCGAGAAATGTCCAAGTACATGATTGGCCTTGTGCCAGTGATGACTGATTCTTGCTACTGGTATTTGTAAATACCTTGATAGATGGGTTAATGGGGTGGCACAGAGTACCAGGGACTCATATAAGGTAGTTCTTCTGTGAGCCATTGTTGTAAATGCTATAATTGGGCTAATCATTCTTTGCTGTGGGTGGGAGCGAGACATACTTGCCAGACCAAAGCCAATGACTCAGGAGAATCTGAGGAGAAAGAAAGCTGTCAGAAAGAGAGGATCCAGGGACATCAGGGACAGGCATATGGTGAGTGAGTCTGTATAGTTTCATTTCGAAGATTTGACCTGTAAGCTGAATGTTGAGGTCTGCCACTGAAAGTTCCTTCTCTGACAAAAGAGAAACAGGTGATCCCTGTTTCTCAATGTGAGTGATGGACATCAAGGAGATGAAGACATTGTCCTGAATGTGAACAGAGCATATGATGAGATCCCTGATGATGATTGTTAACTCTCCAGATATCTTTGTATCCAAATCAAGTGTAGGCTTTTTGAAGTCACGAGTGTAGCCACAAACTCATAGCAGTCTGTCTACAGCTAACCTATCAAAGTTGCTATGAAACAAGGTGCTAAGCATGGATATTTTGTGTACTGGCTTATCCAAGCCTGTAGGCATAGGACAGTCAAGCCAATTAAAGTTTGACTTCTCCAAAGTTTTCACCTCTTCAGCACTGTCTAGCTCAAGAAAAAGATCATGAAGATCAATATCAGTGGTATCAGCAGAATGACCTAATGGAAAATCATCACTAGCTTTAAAGCTACAGTCGAGAATTGTGGATGTGATGAACTCGGGATTGGAATAATCACTAGAGACTACTATAGAGTGATTGTGACCTGTTGCCATTGGGCGAGCCTGCTTGTCATCTCCATGTGGTCAAAGAAAGTTGACATTGCCTCTGGAGAGAACAATATCAAAGCCAAAAGTGATTCCAGCCTTGACAAGCAGCTCAGTGGCTGTGAGGTGACCTGATCTCCAGACAGTAGGCAGGAATACATTTCTGACAATATAATCACATGAAAGTAGTGTTTCAAAGTCCAGTCCAGTTCAGTCTTTTGCCTTTTTAGGAAGGCAACTGCAACCAGACTGATTTAATTAATTAGGACTGGACCAAAATCAATAAAAACTGGTTGTTTGGTGGTTGCAATTGTTTACAACTGTTATTTCGCTTAGTGTGGGAAAAATCAAAAATAGTACCGGTTCCTGGCTACAAATCAATTCCTGGGTCAAGCAAAACGGTTCACATGCTGTAAAGATATGAGCATTTCAAAACAGGATGTCTTTTGTATTGATACATCAGATAATATCAAGTTATATATGAAGTCAAGACCAATCATAAGCTCAATTCTCAACATAGACTAATGATATATAGATAAATATGTTACTCAGAGAGTGTATATACATGATAGAATGCATTCTATGACATGTTAATCAATATTGTCATTGGCTAACTTTGATATTCATCAAAAAACTCAAATAATATCCATAAAGGTCCAGAAAAATCAGGAAAAATCAGGGAAAATCAGAAGAAATAGGGTAATACATAGGGGTTGGCTGTGCATCAGTTGCAACTGTAGTCTTTTTATCTCAAATGTTGGCAGCTTGCAACTGTAGTTCAGTTGCAATCAGTTGGGTTCGGTCCAGTTGCCAGTCTTTTACAGGTTGTGCAACTGGACTTTGAATCACTACATGAAAGTGGGTTGGACTGACATGATCAACACCTTCCTGTCTGTTGTAGGACAAGTGTCGATGGTCACAGTTCCAGTCTGGGTGTTTGTGATAGATCTGAATCATTTTGGCTGCATGAGAGAGATACTCAGTCAACTGGAGCACATTGCAGTTGGCATCATGAGTCTGCATGTGCACATTGCAGAATGTGACTTCTTCATGATCTGAGCCCAATTGGTATAGATACAAGAGCTTTGAATGGTCAAGCACCTGTTGCTGTCTGACAACAAGGTATGCAGCCTTTATGACTGATTGTAAGTCAGCATACAGCTGATTGCTGAGAAACGAGGTTTCATGGCAGTAGAATAGGGCGAAAGATATGTGATCAAAGATTGAGAGGGACTTGAATTGCTCTGACAAGGATAAATCATGATCAACATGTAGTGCAAGGAATGCATCCCAGAGTCTGCCAATAAATCACTCTGTGAATATGTTGCTGAGTAGGACCAAAGCTGCTTATGTTGAAAGCAGCAACAGCCTTGATTGCCTGTAGAAGTTGGACAGCATATGGGACATTTTGATGATTGACAGGATTGATGAGGCACTTGACACTTGGTTTCATCTTCTCAGGAAGTATCTCCAGAAACTGTTGAAGATGGGAGCAGTCCACAGCTATACCATTAATCAACATTCTGTCTTTATTGCAAAGACATGTTGTGGCACCTAAAAGATTTCTTTTGGTCAACTCGATACCCAGAACAATTATAAAGACGAACATTTCATGAGATGCTTTGGATTAAATGAATGGACTACATTCTCTTCCCCACAACACAAGTTTAACCCTTCCATCTCAAGACCCACAATGATATTCATCACCTCCTTTCTCAATTAGCCTCTTTTTCCTTTTTCTCACATCTTCTTACCATTCTCTTGATATTCTTGACATGCACTTCAATCTCTCCATCACTGATGATATTGTTCTCCTGGTTGATGTCACTGACACTAGAGCGATCAATCAAATCTCTGTTGGCAATGTGATCTTGATGTTGTCATCAGATTCTGACCAAATATCAAGATCCTTCACACCTTTCATATTGACTGCAGGTGATCTGATCCCCCAATGTTCACCTGCATTCACATTGATGTGTGCATCCTGCATGACCTCACACTGTTACCAGTGAGTCATATGTCATATCAAGTACTTACTTTGACTTAGACAGTCTGGCAGTGCACTATCAAATGCCTTCAATGAGTTTTGCACATCAGCCATCACTATTTGTTGCTGAAAAATCAACTGAGGTTGGTCTGTCCCTAACCAGTGAGTGTGTGTTGCTTCCCTGTAGAGATCTCATCACTTACCATCCATCATGTCATCCAACTTCCATATCATGTTGATCTCATTGAGGTGTTTGAACATGGATTGCATCTTGATATCCATGATGGTGGTGGGTATTTGATGTGTTATAGTGCTTCTTCAATATGATAATCTTATATATAGAGTGCACTATACTGTAGATGTAAAATGATTGATTGCAAATTGACTCATTGATTTGTTGATCTGATCAAGTTAGCCTATCTGATTGACATAAACCATTATATGCAACACTGTGCATAGCACCACATGGTGTGAAAAACGTAATACCAACACAATTTGACATGTATGTTGAATTGCATTGGAAATATACAATGAACAGCACTACATGATATCATACACACAATATTAGTACAATGGGTATCAGATACACAATATGTTATGATTTATGTTTCCTTGTCTCCTTTTTCCTTCCTTCTCTGTGTACTTACAACCTTGTTGTTGATTCGAGTCCAACCAAGGCAGCGTTACTTACATAACTCTTCCATCTCCTTCCATTGTATTCTATGCATTACTCAGCATATGACTCATTACTAAGTCATCTGCATTCCATCACATTCTATAGCCTTCCATTCCTCGGCTATATAAACTCTATACTTTACTTGATATATTTTCCCAAGTTGAACCTACTCTCACCTTCCTATCAAATACATCGATTCTTCTCTCCTGTCGTTGTACTTCTAAGTCAATATCTCCCTTGTCATTGTACCTCAGTGCCAACACTCCTTGAACCCCTTAAAGCTTGGCAATGTGGCCAGAGCTTTTCATTCGATGACAACACAGTCATCGTCTCCTTGAAACCTTGACCCACACTGTCTTAAAGAGTCCCATGCTTGCTCTACCTGATCAAGCATAACAAAAGGTTCAACTTCTCTTGAAAAGGCTACTACCACCATAAGCCTTCATCATTTTCCGACCTCCCCAACCCCCTAGGATCTCAACCCACCTGTGGGGATGATGAGACTACTCTGAACACACTCACTCCAATTTCTCTGAACACCCAGACCACTCCTCCCCCGAGGAGGAAAACGACTTCAATTGTCATCATCACACGAGAGGAAAGCCAACAGTTCACCACGGCAGTCTAATGACTCCAGAGAGGGCTCTGACTGCGAGAAAGAGTTGCACTCCAGGAGATTCAAGTCAGAGGAAGAGGAAGAACCTCCTTTCCCCTGTCACATTGCTCAGGGTAAGGGGATTGTTCTCCCCGAATCGGATGACATCAACAATCGTAATGATCAGTATCACAATGATAACAGTGATCATCAGTACGGTGATTATCAGGACGGTACTGATCAGTACTACTATGACAACAAGGATGGTGGCGCTGGTCAGTATAACGGCAATGACAATAATAATGACCTTTACGGTGATCATGACAATAATGCTCACTCAGGTATGTTTCCGTTATTTTCACTCAACAAGATGTGTGCTAACAGGGGATTGTGCATTAGATGGTAGGATTCCAGATAAGCATGCTAAGCACATCGATGAAACGATCCACGCTTCACCACGTGCTTCCATTCCCCCTCAGACTTCCAATGTCCAGCAGGAGACTTGGATGCCTCTCCCCATTCAACCATCTGGCACTCAGATTCGTTCCTTGTCATCTCACTCTCGACAGGCACCCACCCAGCCCCTTGACGTTCAGGAGTCCTACTCTCAGAAACAGACGACTGCATTGCCCAATCCCCAGAAACAGACCTCATCCAACCAGCGGCGTGATGCCCAGAAACGGATGACTGCTTCAGCTAACTGTCAACCTGATCCCCAGGCTCCCCGTCTACCATCTCAAGTTTCCGAAGGTCGTTCACATCTGCAAGCTCTCCCAACATCTTCAATCTCTCGCTTTAACTCGGGAGCTGCCACGGACCCAGGTGAACGCAAAGAGCATTCACATTGTGTGGGGGATGAAAGGATGGGTTCTTATTTTAAAAAACCCTTTGGTAAAGTCGTAACAGGTGTCTTTGCTGCAGGTTGGAGTCAAATATGATCTCCTCAAATGTCATCATGCGACTAATTGTCGTCAACGCTCCCCTTCCCTAAGGTATCTAGAGGGTGTCCATAATGGAGAAGATTATCAGCGGTCGAAGAGAAGATGCGGGACTGCATCTGAGGTGGATGCAATAGATGTCGACGAGGACATACAAGTGGAGGATGGTGAAGACAACGAAGAGAGGATGGATGTGGACGATCGCCTGCACAACGAGGGGGAAGCAGATGCCGAGGGCGGTGAAGAGGATGCAGCTAGTCCCAACAAACACAGGAAGAAAAAAAGTGGAAGATACTCGAAGAATCTCAAAGGTTCTGTTGCTGCTAAGCCCACCACCATATCATTCTACCCAGAACTGTGGCGCAAACTTCTCAACCTCGCCAAGGCTCACATGCAACTCCATGTTGCTGTTAAAGATGGATTCCCCAAACTTGAAATAGCCGTTGATCGCCAATGCCGGGAGGTTCTCAATGAGGTGATTGCTCACTTTGAGACCAACAAGTGGGAGGTAGAACAAGGTATGTCTCATTTTCTACACTAAATATTTAACTGACAACATACAGGCATCTATCCACACTACAAAGCCCCAATGAGCAGGCTGGTAAGTATCTATTTCTGGGTGCACAATGAAGCTAACTAGGATCATAGATCTTCAATGATACACAGACATTTCACAGTGATATTAAGAAGGCAGTGGTGAAATACATATGTTCTGGCTATGATCTCTCTCCACCCTTGACTGCCAAGACCGATGAAGAATGCCTCACGGCGGTCATGAACAAGGCTGGCCACCTCCTCGGCACCTCGTTGTATCTGCATGGAGAGTTCGATGAGTTGATATGTCAACATCTTGCCTTCGGAGTATATTAATCTGTGTCCTGATTTGGATTACAGGGTAAGGCAAGCAAAATTCCCATTTCTCTTGTCTTAAAATAGAAAACCTTGCAGATGATGCAGATGAAAATATCTCTTTCTCAAATACATCTTTGCCATTGGGAGGGTCCCCTAGTGGGCTCGGATTGGACATTATTCAACTGCTTAATTCTCCCATTTCTTCATCATCAAAAATCAGAAAGAGAAATCAATCTTTCAATTCGCTTACAACATGGAGATAGCTGAACTTCATTCCCATCACTGCATTGCTTGACAGTGGTGCAAACGCTACATTTATCGATTGCCAATGGGCCAAAGACCATCACATTCCCCTTATGAAACTATGGCATAACATTCTGGTCTACAATGTTGACAGAACTAAGAACTCTGATGGCAGTATCATGCATTCAGCTGGCCTAGTGTTGGAATACCAGGGACATCATGAGAAGGTTGCTGCCAAAGTCACAGATCTAGGCAAGAAAGCCTTCATCCTTGGATTCTCATGGTTGAAGAACCACAATCTGGAAATTAACTGGATTGAAGGCACTGTCAAGATGACATGCTGCCCACATGCATGTTGTAAACTCCAGGATAAGCCAAATCTGGAAATAGAGGATCCCGACCACCAAGAATGTGACTCGCAATATACAGCCTATGCAGCTATTCATGTGCTAGATGTGGACATTCCAAAGGAAAAGAAAGAAAAGACCATCAAAGAAATGATGCCTAAAGAGTACCACAAAGGAGAATCAGAGCAGATGCTCTTACACAAACCATGGGATCATGCCATAGACCTGAAAGACACATTCAACCCCGAAAAGGAAGAATCATCATCTAAGTGAGGATGAGCAGAAAGAAGTTTTCAATTTCATAGATGAACAGTTATGGAAGGGCTATATCAAGCATTCTAAATTGGAACAGACTTCTCTGGTCTTCTTTGTTCTCAAAAAGGATGGGTGCAAACGTATGGTACAGGATTACTGTTATCTAAATGAACACATGGTCAAAAATAACTATCCACTACCATTGATCGGCGAACTCGTAGACAAGCTTAAAGGAGCTAAGTTGTTTACCAAGATGGATCTTAGATGGGGATACAACAACGTTTGCATCAAAAAGATGATGAATGAAAGGTAGCTTTCATCTGCTTCCACAGATCATACGAACCCATGGTCATGTTCTTTGGGCTTTGCAATTCCCCCGCTATCTTCCAAGCAATGATGAACGATATCTTTGCTGACATGGATGGCATTGTCATTGTATACATCGATGATCTCATGATATTTACCAAAACAGACAACCCTAAGGAACACAACAAGATCATGTTAGAAGTCCTATGGCATCTAGAAGAAAATGACTTATTCGTGAAGCCAGAAAAATGCAATTTCCATGTATCAGAGGTGGAATTCCTTGGCATGATTGTGGGAAAAGATGGATGACTGGAAGGTCAAAGCTATTCTGGAATGGCAAGAACCAAAGAACATAAAAGGAGTTCGAAGCTTCTTAGGCTTGGCAAACTTCTATCGGAGATTCATCAAGGACTACGCCCAAGTCGCACGTCTCTTGAACAATCTCACCAAGAAAGATCAACCCTTTGTATGGGATGACAAATGCCAAGAAGCTTTTGACACATTGAAGAAGCACTTCACAATGGCTTCCGTTCTTGCATTCCCTGACACCAATTGTCAATTCCACTTGGAGTGTGACACATCAGATTACGCAACTGGTGCTGTCCTCTCTGTCCTCAAGGACGATGTTTGGCACCCTATTGCCTTTTCCTCCCACTTCATGACTCTGCCAGAACAGAATTATCCTATCGCCAACAAGGAAATGCTCTCAGTCATCCAAGCACTGGAGCAATGGCATCACTATTTAGAAGGTGCTAGACACCAATTTGAAATATGGAATGACCATGCAAATTTGCAATGGTTCATGACGAGACAGGATCTCAACCAAAGACAAGTGCACTAGGCACAATATCTATCTAGATTCAACTGTGTTTGGAAACACAAACCAGGCACAAGTATGGGAAAAGCCAATGCTCTCTCACATCAAGAAGATCATCTTATTGGAGTTGAAAATGACAATAAAGGAGTATTAGTCATTTCTCTGAAGAACATTCACACAGTTGCTTTGAACGAAGTTATCCAACAAGTTTGTACAAGACAAAGAAGGTCTCTACCATGATCAAGAAGGACAGGTATACATACCTGAAGAGAATGACCTTCGCATGGAGGTCTTACATTTACACCATGACACACCAGTTGCTGGACACCCAGGTTTTGAAAAGATACTCGAACTGATTTAGCGCAACTACACATGGCCAGATCTAGCCACATTATATAAAGAATACGTTACTCAGTGCAACACCTGCCAACAGTTTAAAGGAACCAATCAGGTACCACCAGGTAAATTATTACCATTACCAGTCCCTGGAGGCCCTTGGCAAGATATCATAGCAGACTTCATAACAGATCTACCGGTTTCCCATGGTTACAACACCATTCTCACGGTTGTCGACTGCTTTTTCAAGGAAGTCAAGCTTGTCTCATGTACTAAGGACATATCTGCACTCGACACTTCTAAACTATTTTTGTCCAATGTGTGGAAACACCATGGACTTCCCTTATCTATCATTTCGGATCGAGGTCCACAGTTCGCAGTGCAAGTCGCTAAAGAAATCAATACAGCACTTGGCAAAAACCATAGAGGACATCAAAAAGAATCTTGCAACATCTCAGGAATGCATGAAGTCCCAAGTGGACAAACATAGATCGGCAGCGCCCAAATATCAGATTGGCCAGCAAGTCTGGCTTGCTACTGAGAATCTGAGCGATGGCTTGGCCCTTATGTAATCATGGCGCTTAATGGTCCTAACGCCGTTACACTTAAACTCCCACACTCGATGCATATTCATTCTGTTGTTAATGTCTCTTGGATCAAACTTTACAAGGACAGCATGTCTGGTCAGCTGGTATCTTGTCCAGGCCCTGTGATTGTGACTGAAGATAGGGACAATGAATAGGAAGTAGACTATATTGTAAATTCATGTTGGAAGGGCAAGTGACTTAAGTTCCTTGTTCATTGGAAGGGCTATGATGACACGGATCATACATGGCAGTCTAAGACAGATCTCAAAAATGCACTGGACTGCATTGCTGATTTCTACTCATGGAACCCCTTGGCACCCCATGCCTTATCCATGGATCCTGTCGATTTCTCGCTGCTCTTTTCCAAGTGCCCTGATTCCAATACTCAGGAGGATGACCTGCCATTTAATTGCCTGGAAGTTGATTTATAGAGAGGGGGTAGTGTTACAACCATAACAGGATTAACACCCATGGTGCTTAACAAGGACTTCAATTTTTCTCTAAGTCTCATTATCTTATCTTATCTTATCATGTCATGTAACATGACTTCATAATCTTTTAACTTCACATTTGTTCTTTCGTTTCACGCATTCACTTATGCACAACATGCAGTGCATGTTCCATTTCATTCTATTCCCTTTTAGACATATGAAACTCTATGTTCTCCTTTTCATTTCCGCTATGCTTCTCTTCCATTTGATCTGCCACACAGGCTGTGTGCCTCATGCCTTTAATCACTGCTCTGCAGCATTGCATAGCCAAGCTGTCACTCTCATGGGTTGAGAGTATTTACTTATATAGATAGATTAGTGTACAAACATGTACACACATACCATGAGTATATAAACCCCAAGGTGCTCGACTGGCATCCCCAGTCTAGTTCACTTGGTTATTTGCCTTAACCAACTGTCCTCCCTCAGTCCTCATCTTTATCTCTTCTATCTGGTGATTGTCATGTAACCTGACCATTATTGATTTTGGTTTGCATCAAATAGTGCCTTGGACTTTCGGATAGAGACAGAACGGCACAAACCAAGATGTATACTGTAACAAACCTGTCAGTGTCCAAATCATGCAAAAACAAAAACTCCATTTCTGCGTGATTCAACGCATTGCCTGAAATACTGTAGATGTACTTACCTCATTGATGGAGTGTGTGATCATATGTGAATTCGGTGTCATCCAGAGATATACTTCGGTGGTGAGAAAGGGGAAATTCCTGATGTATGACTCTTCTTTCTCAATGATTGAGATATTCATGACAATCACCATTTTCACCATACAGTTGTCTAGTGCCAACTTGGCATCCGAATTGAGGTCTTTGTAATACTTGGTTGACGTGATTGAATCCACATAGTTCTTCACCACAGCTGGTAATGCAAGCTCTCATTTCATCAGCACCTTCTTCCATACAGGGTCGCTGAGGACAGGAAAATGTGATGCAATGAGAGAAGTGTTGAGAGTGTCTTCGAAATGCAAGTCCAGGGCTTCCAGAAGCTCAGTCGTTAGCACCTCCTCGACGAATGTAGACATCATCTTCATCTCCATGAAAGCATCTGAAATAGACTCAGAATTGTCATTCTGGATCCAGCGTTTGATGCTGTGCAAATCCAGAGAGAGAGGGGTGAAATACATGTAGAGTTTTCTCAGATTCGACTCTGAGAGATATGCCAGTATCTGGTGTGACATTCATTAGTATTTGCATTCCAATAACTTGTGAATGATCAAGTCCTTACATCACCATATGACAACCTCATGTCATCCCAGTATTTATTGAGCATGAACGATGGCTGTGAAAAGAAGTGTTCGCTAGATGGATGCAGCGTATCCAACATCTTGAATACTAGTTCCTTCAATAAATGTTCTTGCTGTTTCACATAGTTTGAACTCTTGCTCCAATGTTTATTTCAAAAGATTGTCCTCAATATGCTTCCATGTCTTGTTGTCATCTACAGTTTCTTGCCATCACATGAATACTTCTTTCTTTGGTGATTCCATGAAGGAGTAGTGTCACTTGTTGAGAGACAGGTATCGGCTGACTGCCGGATTAGCTTTGTCTGAAGAATATGTTGGTAAGTTGTTGGTGATACAAATAAAATGAGATGCGCTGAATCAAGCAATTCCCATTTTTGCATTTTTGCATTATTCTTGGCAAGACACGGAATCACACAAAAACGCAAATTCACGATGTGCATGATTCTGCAGTTGCCCCAAATAATACTATAAGTGTAACTACTCACCAATATTATACAGTTGTACCATCCACTGGCCTTTGAATGCAGTCTGTCATTTGATTTGCTCCAGCTTCGGCTTGAGATACTTGTTATATTCTTCAATCTCCCCAATGTCATTGTCGTTGTAGGTCGTGTTGGCAATGTCCTTTATTTGCGTTTCAACAGCATCTGCTCACACATCCATGTAGGCAAGCCAGAGCTCCAAGGCCTTGATTCGGTGTTGGCCTCCTGCTGCAAAGATCACTGGTGACGCATCACTCGCTTTCAGCTGTAGGAGCGGCAGCTGCTTCTGCATGTTCTGATTTGTTGTCTCGTAACTTTCTTCCTCGAGTAGGTGTCGCTTCAGCACCAATGGAATCACATGCTTCACACTGAATCTGTGTACCAGAATAAGTATACCTTTGTGTACAATAAGATCAAGGAATACAAATCACACAACTTTGTGATTCCAGGACTTGCATGATTTGGTGTTTCTGGTGTTCATGAGGTGTCATAACTCTATTGTGAATCTAACTCATTTGCAAAAAGGCCCTATAATCTCCTCACCACTGTTTTCTGCTAAGCCAGTGCTCACCGCACCCAACTTTGTCACAAGCCTCGCTCCGCTCAGCTTGCTCCCCCCTAACCCTAAGCTGCTATGTATCAGTGACTAATTTCTTTTCTCTGAGTATTCAGAAGGATGACATGTGCTGGAATGTTCTGATTGAAGCTGGTAGAAATGACAAGCCCATCGGTTCTCTGCTCAAGTCCCTGGAAGATGACCTCCAGATGAAGCAAGGGTTGATCAACTATGTAAGTTCCATTCCTTTCAATGACAATGCACTACTATACTACTAAAAATCTGTACAGGCCTGGGAAGGAGTTATACAGGTTTGGGGTGAGCTGGTGGCGAAGGCATGCTATGCAGTCCCTGCTGCATACGGACTATCTGGTGGACTCAAGGGAGAATCACTGGCCTCTGCCATCAAATGGTTGGTGAAGAAGGGAAAGATGCTGCACAGCAGGATCAACATCAAGGTTAGTTGTATTTTCAACACACACTTGACTATATCACTGATCAAAAATTTGAAAGCAGGAACATACCTGCAATGAGAATGGGTCATGAGCCCATGCTATATTTTCCCAGCTTATCACCAATCAATGATGGGGAACACGGGGTGAGGATACCTGGCTGGGCACCTTGCCATTCAACCCATACCTTAATGCTCCAATAGCTCCATTGGCTTTTGTGGCTACAGCAGTAGATTTCATATCTCTTAATTTTTAATTTCTGACATTCAAGTTCACAGGTGGAGTGCATTCTTGTAGGCTTGATTAATGGGGTATCTCAAAAGTTCAATGACACAGTTTTCAGGCCAAGATATACAGTTTTTCAAATTGTAGTCGACACTTATTTTACTATCCATATTCAGGCACTCAAAAGGGGATCCAGGAGGACACTGGGTGAGTTCTCACTGATTTTTAACAAGACATCACTGATTTTTAACGATATAGAGTGAACCCAGCATCATCGTCAGACCTTTCCTTTGATTTTACCAGTCTGGAGACCAATACCAAAACCTCCAATGCTACTGCCACCACCACCATCCCCATTCCCACTATTACCACAGGTAACACTGCCATTTCTGCTGCTGATACCCCCGTCATTTAGATTTATTGTTTTGATTGTTTTACTTTTCTTTTTATCATGTATTATATTAGCACTGAATTCAGCCTGAAGTATTTTGACTCAAGTGTGATATTTTGACATAAAGAGTGAAAAATGGCATCATATGAAAAAGCCCCTGGTTGTTTTTTTGTGCACATATAGCTTATATTGATAGAGGCCTTTTACATCTCTACAGGCCCTGCTATATGATGCACTATAGTTTGGATACTTTTTCCTTTTTGCCCATATGGCCCATAGTGCACAAATAACATCAAATAGCATCATATAGCAACAAATATTGCCATATGGTGACATATGGCATAAGTCATTTTTTCCGATGACCAAGACCAACACATTGGATTGCTGGTCTTTTGATGGTCCTAGGACTGGACCTTTGAACACTAAGTTCTGTCATAGGTAGCTGAATATAGTTCATCTTGCTCACATAACAACTGAGTATTCCTATCATAGTCCTTTAGATTATGAGCTTCAGGCTGAGCTTGAAGATTAAAAGAGTCCAACACAAAGGATGAAGATACCAGAAATCCAGTCATCTTTTTGGAGATCACAAACTCAACCTTCACTCACTAGATTTAGCATCAGATATGGGGAAGTTTGAGAACATCCTGGAGCCTCTCAAGATGGAGAACTACTATGAATGATATCATCAGATTGCTGATTCATCTGAGTCTGGACCTTTGTCACATGACCTAATTATGTAATAGATTATATAGTGCTACAGGGACTACTGGAGCAGATAAAGGTGAACTTGGCTTGACTCCTAACTTGTAGACAAAGTCCAGTGTTCAAATACCATTGTAGGCAAAATTTTGAAAAGTTTTTAAATACTATAACATCGGGAGTTCATCAGTCTCTCCACTTGGACTATGACACCAGCAACTATAACTGCAAATCTCTTGTGATCTGCAGTGCCGTCAGCATCCATGGCACCAGCTTCTCGTCATATAGGCCCATCTATCTCCTCAGGTCCCACTGGGCATGACCCTCCACTATGATTTCATTTTGAGGAAATAACAGAGAGAGAACTCACGGTATACATCCACATCAGAGATGAGAACCAGATCATGGTGATGGTGATGGTGGTGACAGCAATGATGGAAATGGAGGGTGATGGCTTTGACTCTCCTCCCTCAGAGTTGTCTAACAACAACAACAACAACAACATTTGCAACATTGATGATGATTTGTATGATGCAAACTCTTCACTCAACACAGAATCACAGGGAATTCAAGTATGGCATATCATTCACAGACAAACAGTCAGACAGAACAGATCAATTGAGAGATTGAGCACCACCTATATATATCTACCAACTGTCATCAAACTGATTGAGCAGAATGGTTCACTCTTATGGAGTTTTTCTATACAACAAAATCTAGACCTCAACTGGTCACTCTCCATTCTTTCATCACAATGGTCAAGACTCATGGAAAGGGATATCTCTGGGTCCTCAATGATAGGGCAGGGTAAAAGCAGCAAATGACTTTGTTGAGAGGATGAAGAAGGTATGTAAGGAGGTGGGGGCTGCATTACAGAAGGCGTCGGAGGACATGAAACAAGCATATGATTGCAGAATGTTACCATCTGCCAGGTTTACTGTTGAAAATCAAGTTAGGTTGAAAGCCACACACATTGCCCTGAATAGTCGCACCAAGAAGTTGGATGACAAATACTACAGATACAGAAACAGTGCATACAAACTTTCACTCTCAATCACTTGAAAGTTCATCGATCTTATTTTCAATGAATGTGTTTTGTCTGGTTATATTCCACCTATCTTCCCTTTCCAAATTTGCCCACCTCCTTCATCTTCAGACTTGATTGAAGGATAAGAAGAACAAGAGGTTGAAGAGATACTCAACTCTCATCTTCATTGAAATCATCTTGAATACCTCATTCAATGGAAGGGATTCCCTTGGGAGGAATGCAAATGGAAAAAGCAATCCGACCTCACTGAAGCCACCACCAACTTCCCAGCATGCACCTTTGTTTGCAATGTCTTGAAAACTTCACCAAACCCAATTATTCTTCAATTGGGAAAAGGGCACTTTCAAACAAGACCAAGTTCTATGAGTTGAATCACTCGCATTACCTTTCAAATCACCCCTCTGCACTCCAATCAGACTGCACACCACCAACAATTTCAACTTTGTCCCAATAATGCAACAGGATTCAACGCTTATCAAGGATGTATGCTCATGTGCACCGTAAACATTGATAATGCACAGATGCACCACAATAGCATTTGCATGAAAAATAAACATGAAAACATTACCACTGACCAAAATAGCACAGGTATAATGATCCTGCCAAAACCAATGTACAAGCGAAGATTATAGAGAGTCACAATTGAGAGAACAAGGCAAACAATCACCAAGAAGGATGTACCAAACAACATAAACACTCACCAAGATGGACATAAATCAGAAACTCAGCCAAGACTGAAGCTCAACTAACATGATTTGACACTCCAACTTGAACCCAGAGCTCAAAATCCTCAACATATGAAGTAAACATGAATGCCCACAACGATGGAGAGCAAATGTGAGTACAGTGATTGCAATTAGTGCGAGCATGTCATACCCAACAGTGAGTCACACTTCTATGAGGTCGGCGACCTACCACATGAGCTCTGTGTGGATGATCCAACCATGCAAGAGGATATACAACATATTCTAGCACTGGATCACACAGAGTGCACCCAGCTGCTACAGGAATTCCTTCTGCAATGAGTGCATGTCGTGAAGTTATTGACACTGAAAGGAGAACATGAGCAAAACAGACGCAGGACAGCGATCCATCAACTTCAGCGATGGAGCAAGATTGAGGTTAACACTGAGTATGTTCATGTGACCAATGACCCCACATTGCATGGGGAGCTACAGAACATTACCTCGACTACTATCTGTTGGTTGCAGCACAATAATGCAGTCTGCATGTTATCCTACCTACAAGCTAAAATGTGTTGCAGCCAAAAGCTTGCAGAAGCGGACTAGCCACTTGTTGGGTCGACTCAAGGGGCTAAGGAGAGCAGGGACTAGAGTCCACAGTGAGTAACCAAATGTATAATGCGAAATACAATGTGTAGAAACCTAGAGTCCACAGTGAGTAACCAAAGGTTAGCCAAAGCGGACTCTGGGGAGTTATGTGTAGTGTGTACAAAGACTGGTAAATAAGCTGTCAACCAGCTGTCAACTAGCAAGCCACAGCTGTCAAAGGCGAACACAACACAAAGGTAAGGCTC
>JBBPRG010000098.1:0-23145 GCA_038092895.1 Chalciporus pseudorubinellus | reverse complement strand
TGGCACTGTGAGTAGCCAGTTCCATCCTATGGTCTGATCTATTTTGGTCGTGTTTCAACGTCAACCCCCAAGCCCCCTCCGCAGATGTCGGTGCTACATGAAACATCAGCTCCACGGGGAACATAAATACCCGCTGCTACATAAAACACCATCGCCGCGAGTGGCTAAGATAGATCCAAAGTGCTACCCATTCCTACACCGTTGATACTATGCGTCTTATCTACAGCAACCAAAACGAGAAGAACACGGATATATTCGATGAACAACGCAACAGGCTCTACAGCGTATCCACCCCTCCCGGTGAGGAGAACGTGACCATTGTCATCAAGTATCACGAAGGGGGAAGAGCTGAGGTTGTGTGTGTCATCGAATGGCTTATGGGGAACAACACGAAGATTCGGTGGGGTGGGCAAGAGGTGGACGCCGACACAATGCTGTACAATGACCTATCGTCCACGTACGGAGTCATGGTCTCTTTCGAGTTTTAACGTCGTCGGCTCATGATTTAGCATATCCAGGGGCAGATGTTTTACTGGTCCAGATGGTCAGACGTACAATTGGATATTCGACTCTAAGAAATGCTGGGTAATGTTGTGTTCTCCTAGCGAAGCATATCTCCCGTCGCTCGAGACGGACATACTAATGACGCTCATCTGATTAACCAGCTCAAGCTCGATGGGAAGCATTCCACGATCAAACTCGCTGCATTTCATCCACAGAATCTCGGGCTTAGCAAGTCAAAGCATCCTCCGTATCTTGAAGTCTCGGAGGATGTAATGCATATGCTTGATCATATTGTCGTGACGTTCGTCTACATGCAACATCTTCGTCGTTTGGAGCGGGCCGTGCGGTTTGTGCATTAGCACTCAATACCGGGACCGTCGGTGGCATGATCAACAACTCCCTTCTGTACGTTCCTTTTGGTTGATTTTTGGTGTCATACTACTACAACATATCATGTTCAAGGAGTTCTTTGGCTTCCTCAACCCTCATCCGTTAACCGGCGCCAACAATTGGGCGGCAAGGCCTGATTGGTAACTTGGATCTGCGTCAGAAGATCGCACGTTGAGAAGTCATCATGATTACTGTTGTATTAGTCGCAACAAGGAATTTTCAAGGGCCCGGTAACCCCATCTCGTGGATGCTTTGCAGACAGCTTAGATATTTTATCATCCTTCTCAAAGAGACATACGACTTAAATGTTGAACATTGAGGAGCCCGAACAGAGACGTCATCGCTAGAAACAGAGGAAGCATCAGGAACGATTCCTTGTATCTTCGTCTCTGATGTCTAGTATCTCGTGGTTACATGTAACTGTACAGTCAATCTAATCAATACCCAGAACATTATGCAGAACTTGGAGAGTAGCAATAATAAAGATCGCGAACGAGAAACAATCAACAAGACGACGGTTCGAGTCCGAGTCCGGTGAGGAATGGACTCATCAAAGCTCAGTCCAGTCCTTCCCGGGCTGGACCCCCCATGTCTATCTTGCCATTCCCTAGGACTAAGACTCGGAATTCTTTGGCAAGCGAAGCCTCTAGATGAATTCCATTTGGCCTACCTAGCACAGACTGTGTACGATTTAGAAATGGTGCTGTGTGAAACCAACGGAAAATCCAGGGGCAATACCAACCCATTTCCAACCAACGAGCTCGAAAGCCGCGAGTCGACGAGTCGACGAGCTCAGTGCTCGATCATACTAGCACGGTATGCACGAGTTGCGCTCCAGAAGTTGTTCGCCAAATTGATAGATTGAAACTTGAATCATAAGCAGTTACCCGCGGGTCACTTATCCTAAATACACCGTCACCATGGCTATATGCTTGGGAATGTATCCCATAATGAAGGAACGACGTCCAAGGCGAAGAGTCAAAGGTGGCGGTTGTGGCCAGTCGTCGGGAGGAAGCACAAGTTGGAGGATCAAGATTGGATTCCAAGGAGTTATGTGACGACGGGATGACTGAGGTACGAGAAGGAGAATCGAAGGGGTTATTTGTGTCTTCCCCTTGCGAGTACCTTAGGTTTTCGGGTATATTTGGATCATGGGGTCACACTTCTGCCTGGCTTACCTTTTCAGTCGATAAACGAACTTCCCATTTTGGATGTCAGTTTGTTCACCAAAAAGGCAAAATACTGTATGTGACTGACACATTTTTGTACACAAAGTCTAACAAAATGTGGACCAAAAGTGTAGTAACACTTTCTTTTGTAGTTTGACATTTTCTTTCGGGTAGTTGTCTAGACTCTGTCATTTCTCGATGGACCGCAGCTAAAACGGATGGTTCGAGATTAGAACAAAGTCCTATTTAGCCGAAAAGGCAACAAAGTACTGTATGCGACTGACGCATTTCCTGCATCACCCGAGACAAGGGGACATCCAAATCCGATTATAAGGTATACGTCTGCTGGAGCATTTATCAAGCTCACATTCGCAAGATATGATTCGTAGCTCTACCTGTGGATATTTTTCAAGTTCTCGTCCTCTGCTCCCTTGGCAGTCCTCGAACAGCCAGCGCTTCGATCCTGGTTAACCCATTCACTCGAATATTCAATCGTCTACAACGCAGTTGTAGAGATGGCCGAACCCCCGAACTGGTTCTTCTCTCTCGTCTCCTTCATCGGCTTCTTATGTTGCATGATTCCCCTTCCATGGCACCTTGAAGGTAGTTTCATTTTTTCCGTCACCCTATAAGACTCTAACATAGTGTTCAGCCTGGAACACCGGTACTTGCCTGTACATGATCTGGACAGGCTTGTACTGTTTGATCCTGTTCATCAACTCAGTGGTTTGGAATTCGAACGTCATCGATTGGGCTCCAGTATGGTGCGACATCTGTAAGTATCCCGTCGATTGATAGCGTGGATGTCACTCATTATGACTGTTCAGCTGCCAAGTACACGATCGGAGCTGCTGTCGCCATCCCTGCTGCATCCCTGTGCATCAACCGTCGGCTGTACCATATCGCTTCTGTCTCGTCTGTGACGAAGACGCGCGCTCAGAAACGGCGCGATGTCATGACTGATCTGGCTATTGGTCTCGGCATCCCCATCGTCGAAATGATTCTCCGTGAGTGTTGCTGAACGTGGCGGTGAATGCTGTTTCCTCACATCTAGCTAGAATACGTCGTGCAGAGCTACCGGTATTATATCATTGAAGAGATCGGATGTCTTCCATTCACCTTCAACACTTCACTTGCTTATCCGCTGGTGCTCTGCTGGCCCGTCGCTATCGGTTGCGTGTCTACATTCTATTGCGGTATGTATCTCATAAAATGTTTGCCGATTGCATTCTAACCAGGCGCTACAGTGCGGACAATTCGAGAACTCGCCATCCGACGAGCCCAATTCAAGGAACTCCTCTCCGCTAACAAGAACCTGAGTTCCAGTCGGTACTTCCGTCTCATGGGTCTCGCTGGCATTGAAGTCCTCTGTACGGTTCCTATTGGAGCATGGTCGATCTACATGAACGCAACCACGATGCCTATCCAAAGTTGGCCTGGTTGGGCCGCTGCTCACGCCAATATCTCCGCCGTTGTGCAAGTCCCTGCAGTCGTATGGCGCATGAGCGAGTTGGAGATCATCTCTCTTCAACTGAGCCGCTACCTTGCTGTGTTCTGCGCTTTCGTCTTCTTTGCATTCTTCGGCTTTGCAGACGAAGCGAGGAAGAATTATCGCTTTGCTTACTCCACTTTGGCAAAGCGGGTTGGTCTCTCAACCGGAATTATGTCTTCCGCCGGAACTTTGACTGGCAACGGGTACGTGGAATGATGACGATCCATTTCGGGACCAATCTGATCTGATTAAATTTCAATAGCACCAACGCAGATATGTCGCACAATGGCCGCTCTGCTGTCTACATTACGCAACGAATCGACAAGAAGCGCGATTCGTTTTCGTCGTTCACGACACACGTGTCGTTGGCAGACTATGGAGGTGCCTTGGATGAGGTGAAGAAAGGGCCTTTCTCGCCAACGGCAACGTCGTCGGGATCGATCTCAAAGGAAACGCTCCCAGCGACGCCTGTGGACTTGGATGCTATACAGTTACCCGCATTTCCAGAGGCGATGCTGGACGCGCGCGAACCCCCACGATATTCCTCCTCATCTGCAAACACGGTTTGAGCGATATCCAACCCACCACTCTTTATACCAAAAAAAAAATTGAAAAACCCCAATTTCACCTGTCTCTATTCGAATATTCCCTCCATCTGGCAACATTGCGTTGTGGACAACATCCAACCAATCCTTTTTGTATTGCTAGCTTATTCCATCTTGCCCTCTCTCTCTCTTTTTCATTCCCAACCACGGCGCATAGTCGATACCCGTTTTCACTTACGAGTTATAGTATCTCTATTGCTATGTATATTTTTGGGCCCCATAGACCAGTGTAGCATTCTACAACGTAAACGAGCAAAACGTGAATACATCATGATTTCGTTTCGGAACGATCGAGTTCGAATCTGAAAGGGAGATAGATATGCGAACGGTCCCAGTGGGCCTCCACACGAAGCGCAGGGAGCAGTTATTTCCGACCTGGCTATATGCGACACACCACCCTTTTTTTCAAGGAAGTCATGTCCGGGTTCAAGGCAATAGTATCTTCACACTGATAGGCTAACCCCCTCTCAATACACCCTAGGTACCAATCGATACGGCACCCTCCTCGTCCTCGCCCACACCCTCCACTCCTTCCCAAAGTCATCGTGGCGAAGATCCACACGCACAGCTGCAACCTTGACTCCTGTTACCTTTGCCCCTTGACGCTAGTCCCTGGAAGCATCGACGCGACAGATTCTTGTTTCATCACGAGTACTAACATGTCTTGGCCGAGCACTGGCAGGACACTGAAAAGGTGAAGCGAGTGTTGCAAAATACCAACCAAGTTTCCAGAGCGCACGAAGGGCTTGAGGGGGTAGGTAGATGAAAGTTGATTTGCATGCGTGAATCCTTTGTCTTTGTTACTACGGAGAAATGGACGCCATGCGGCATGAACAACGCAATGAATGTCGCCCGCCACGCAAGCACTGCAATGTGGTTTGTGGACGCGTCCCCCAGTTCGAACAAGAAATGAAACTTGCTGGCGAAGCAGATGTTTACCGATCCCAGCAAGAACAAGGAAAACAGTAGCAGGGGTTGGATGAGTGGCGGATCGGCAACCAAAACCATGTATTATATCAAATCGACGAGGTTGGACGATCAGGTTGGCGGATCACTGTACGTTAGTTTTACGAGGGACATCAATTTGAGCACACGAAACGTACGAAGAGCAGTATACGCGAGGGGTAACCCAAAGCACATTTTACACTCAAATAAGAAACGTCGCCTTTTGGCTACAGATGTGGGAGTCTGGCAAAACGAGGCCAGACGTTCGAGATGGATACAGAGGCAGAGGCATGCCGAGTGCAGCGCAATATGATCGGAAAGTCACGACAATGCCTGGTGTGAGACAGGACAGGAGTAAGCCCAAGAATGGCATGTATGAAAACAATCACCCAATATGGCACGCACAAGATCCTCATAACCTTGGGAGATTCTCCAAAGTACAGTGCTGGTTTGAAGTCACAAGGAATACTGATACAAGTGAAAGATTACGATAACTCCTCTGGAAATATGTTTGCCAACGCGTCAACAGCGAAACGTGGGAATATGGGAGTCTGAGAGCGTGCATGGTGTGACTCGGAATAAGTTATGAAAAGTACAGCTTTCGAGGACCAGCGAAACTAGGATGATGATGGAGTACGACGAGGAGTATACAGTCGTCCTGCAAGAAGACACGCTATGACACGCCGCAGCGGGAGTGTTGCAAGGTCGCCGATTCGTAAGGCAAGACCGAGGCCAGGAATTCGAAGGTAAGGATATTGGTGGTTGCACGTCTTGGGCTGAAATGTGGTAGCCTCAGGGATGGTCTCAAGCTTAAGCGATGGGCGAGAACGTCCTATCTTTGGGGAAGATCGCGGAGACGGGGGAACGCTGTGACGAGACCGCGCAAAAGGAGTGAATGGCAGCAGATAGTTCATGAAGGCTGAGAGGTACGCTGAAGCTCGGGTCACGGCTGCGTTGAGAACGGGCCCATCTGTACGGGTCTCCATGTGTTCTAAAAGAACATCAACGTTCTGCTCAAGTTTCATCAACCTGTTCTCGAAAGTAGACCTGGTAACCTCTGTCTTCTTTTCTTGCCTACGTGCCGCTTTCTCCATCACTTCAATGGCATCATCTACGTGTTCGTGCACCTCCGTGGTGATATGTTTAGACCGTTCTTTGAGCTCAAAGAGCTCGAGTTGAAGCTGTGCAACCTTTTCAACCAAGGTGTCCATTCGGAGCTGTGCTGACGGGGGATAATGGATCACGGTGTGCAAGGCGGTAGTTCGCTGCCGAAGGCGTTGGACAGCATGTTTCCATGGGCGCATCCCAGTAGCAAGCACAAAAAGCGATGTGCTGAACCACGAAATAGTTGGCGGGCCGGAGATAGAAGTAACGATGGTGCGGAGGAGTAATGCGCCGAGGAGAGGGGATAAGACGGACAAGACGAGGTAGAAAATCTCGAGAGTGCGAAGTTCCGACAATGCGGCAAGGTGGTATTTATCTGCAGTGGAGGCGTCGTTTTGTGCTGTTTTATGGGGAGTACGGCGTGGTCTTGACGAGAGGTAAAGGCTCCAAGGAACTGGCTCGTCGCGTTAAGAGTCGAAAGACGGTGACGAAATGGGGTACTTGCCTTCAATGATCTGGTGGAGGTAAAACACTGACAGGAGGACGAGAAGGACATTTTTGACATGATCGCTACCAGTCAACCAATTTGCTATGGGAGAGACGAGAGCGAGGACGACTGAGAGGTCGAATTCGTACCAAGCGCGATCGTTAACAGCATCACTTATGTTTTCATCAGCTGGTGCGAAGGAAGAATCGGCCATGGGAGATGTAGGCGCTGAACCTGAGGCATCCGCTTGCGAATCGAAAGCGACCCCGACGTCATCTGATTCCCCGGATGAGTCTGCCTCAGACAGGTCCTGTGAAGGGGAAGAGATTCGGTCTCCGTGAATTATGTTATGGATGGGTGCTTTGAGAGTCTGGCCCGCGCTGTCACTAAAGTACTCTGTGTCGGAGGTGCCCACTTCAACTACAGGTGACTTGAGTTCGCCATCGAGACTGCGCAAGCGTTGTCGTAGAACTGAACTGTTCATAAGTTCGCGTTACACTGGGTGACAATCTATGCCAGATGGGATGCACAACGAAGGTCAGGGGACGTCCGCTACTTGCATATCGTCGGAGTTTGAACGAAGGAAGTCGTCTCGGCAGCTAGTACCGAGCCCGATGGACGAACAACAACTTGCTTGAAAAAATGGCGATCTTCATTCAGAATGAGCTCAAGTGAACGGGTAACAAATCGTAAATAGAGCCATGGGAGCAGAATAACTACGCACTCGATACGAAAGTAGTAAGTATTAATACTACGATATGCAAGAACGACCCGTGTCGTTCATCTCATCCTATCGTATGATATGGCAATAAAAAAGGAGGAAATAAAGGAGCGTAAAGAGTGAAAGATGAGTTGAACAGTGAGATACAAAGGCAGCATCAAGGAGGCCGAAAGCTGCAATAAATAGCTGGATACACTCGCGGAGACCAGCGTTTAAGTTAGGGCACGCCGCGCAATGAGATGCTCAGCGATAGATGAATGGTGATAGATGATCGAGATAGTGAAACTGTAGGGCAAAAGATTAGCAGCAAGACATGTCAAGGGAAAAGATGACTCACCAAGACAAAGCAGAAGACGGTTATACTATGCGATGACACAGAAACCCCCGTAGCCATACTTGGTGTCCTCGTTTACAAGTACAGAAGCTCCACCGTCAAATAATTCAGATGGGGGAGCGGGTATAGGCTCTGAGATATCGGATAGGTTGACGATGACGTCCATTTGGATAATGTGCAAGACTGGATGCCAGGGGGCAGCAAAGGTTAATGGACTGAGCGTGGGTGTTATGGTTTACACAACAGGGACAGCGGGGTATTTGGCTGGAGGAAGGACACCCAACATCACTGGCCTTTATACTTGACGGTGAGAATTGCAACCGGCTATCGGGGTCACTGAGCACAATGAGTTCAATTTTTCATTGTCCACCTACTAAAGTCATTGCTGGCCGAATAAAGGCACTGGTAGCTGCACACTATGCAAGCTCCACCACACTACATCTCTTCACAGCTTCAGAGTTTAAACGGATTTTTGGATGAAACTTGTGCAAATCCTACCTGCCCAAAGTTCAAGTTTGTCTAGCAATCAACGTGCTCTTGCTGAACGAAACATTACTGGTGCCAATTTGGGAGAACAAGAGCACGCTATGATTTGGAACTCCGACTGGTCTTTACTTCCTGGAAGTGTATCAGAATGATCGTGAAGGGGCATTGCAGCCTCTTTCAAGGTACGATGGGGACAAAGACCTGACAAAGAGTCGTTTAACCTGAGCAATCCTCCGAGTCCCAGATTTACCCGCTTGAGTAACAACAATGGACAACTTGAAGTCCAGCGGAGTTACTGTCAGTGATACAAAACTTGGTAGCCAAATGACCCAGTGTTCTCTCCAATATGTACGGCGAAGGCGCACAAACCTGCGCAGATTTGCTGTCCGGCACAGTCGGCGCCAGTGGAACCACAACGTCGCTCTCGTTCCCGCATTGTTCAAAGTGAGACCCCAATGTTGATTCTAGCAAAGAAATAGATCACCCACACTGCAGCCGCAAAGGTCCCGCTGTAATCCTCAAGCGAGATTATCCCCGCTCTTGCTGGGGTTGTCATTGTGTTCATTCCGCTTCTCTGACATCATGATGTCATTCGAGCTTTGATGGCACCCAGAGAGGGAAGTCTGCAAGAAGCCACAATGGAGGGTGAGCGACTTCATCCCGACTCTTTGGTCTGCCTATACTGGCTATTCGCCCTCAACCTCATCTACTAGTATGGTGTCGACGCATTTACTGGGGCAAGGTGAACATCGTCATTCCTGTCTGATGTGGTATCAGCCTGAGTATGTTTCCATATCCATTGTTTCCGCTCTTCACCTGATTCCTCCACTCACAGCAACCAAACTCATAATCGGCGCCAACTATTAAGTTGCCCTGCCAAGTGCCTGTCTTTGTATAGCCATCCACTTGGAAAGCGTGGCTTCTGTTCGGCAAACCCAGACTACACGTTCCGACAAGCGTCGTCGCCAGATCTTTGAAGCTCTTATGTGCTTCGGTCTTCCTATGGTTTTTATCGCCTTACGTGCGTCCTTTTATTCAAACATACAACCCATAACTCATGATTCGTGAACAGATTATATTGTGCAAAGTCATCGGTTTGACATCATTGAAGAATATGGTTGCAGACCAACCCTCTACATGTCCGCCCCTGCTATTGCTATCATTTACGTTCCTCCCTTGCTTATGTCTTTGCTATGTCTTGGTTTCTCGGGTAAGAGACTCTTCCTGGCCTCCCTTGACTTGCATGTTGATCCGTTTATAGTCGCTGCCTTTGCCCACTTCATGCGTCGCCGCATTACCTTCGCACGTCATCTCGAGAACTCACGCAGCGGTTTCACAACTTCTCGTTACTTCCGCCTTATCCTCATGTCCGTCGTTGAGATGGTCTGGAACATTTCTGCGACGTCCTTCTCTCTTTGGTTCACCATGTTGATCTACCGATCATGGACCAACTGGGCTGACGTCCATTCTGACTGGGACCGCATTGATCTTTACGCTACTCTTTTGACTCCCCAAATCCTCAAACGCTACTACGTCTTGTGGTGGGTTGTTCCATCCTCCACCTTCATTTTTGTCGTCTTCTTCTTTTCTGGAAAGGAGGCTGTCGCCAAGTATAAGGCTGGCATTACCTGGTTCCGTCGCACTATCCTTCGCCAAACAGTTGAAACCACTGGTTTCGGACCGAGCTTTGGTAGTGTGCCCGTCGCAAGGTACGTCATACTTCTTCGTCGCTTTGTTGAGATGATGTTTGGCCAATCTCGCACCATCTCTAGGCATTCTCCACTTAAGCTCTTTAGTTCACCGTCCCCGTACAACCCTGCCTCCGAAAAGAGGGATTTCGATAGCGATTACCGCTCTCGTGCATATGACATTAACTCTGTACTCCCTCCCACCCCTGCGTATCCTAAGCGAGCGATCGGCGTGTCGACGACCTATGTCTCCCCACCACATACTCTACGCTTCCCCCTGTATTCTACCAGTTGCCAGTTGGCGATCTTAGACCCGCGGATCTCCCCGACCTGTATATCAAACCTCATCAGATGGTCTAGATGCTCCCCCTCTTTTTTCCCCCTTCAGTGACGAAAACAAGGGATTTTTAGACTTGCAGCAGCAGGGATCTGCTTCCATATATCATATTATTCTGCATACCGGCTTCGACATGTATTCACCGGCTCATTTGCTTACACATACCTTCGTTTTTGTGCATCTTGCTTTCTCACTACAGCCTTTTTCTGTAACCTTGCAGAGATAATTATTCTATCACTATGTATTATAACTCCTACTCTAGCAACTAGTCCACATACGACCCAGCATGTAGGTTGTTACCTAAGCCGTGCGTTTTCGCAACGAATGCCAAGGTCGTCAGGCATGTTCCTGTCAGTAAAATACTAAGTCAAGACAGCCTAGCCAGTGTGATCATGCTGACAATGAATTGAATGATGTCACGGTCTCGCGATTTCGAATTCGCGGAGTCAGTGATTGGCAATATTAATTTAATGCAGAGATTAGCTCGATTACACTGCTATCCTAATAGGCCTGATCAACTGGTACACCATCGTAAGTTCAAGCTACAAGGCGCTTCAAGGATATATAAATCAAAGGAGAACGAGAAGGAGCGTGAGCATCATCGCTGAGGCTCGATGACTAAGAAAATAAGCGAAATAGATAATAAATAATAATCGACCAACTGGGTTGTCTGGGTCAGCAACTGGCAAACATCAGAGGCAGAATGCATACCTGCTATACAGAAGCACGTGTGATGCGACGGAATGACAGGCAGAAACAAACAAGGATAGCGTGCTGGAGAGTTTAGATCAGCTCAATAAACGAGGCAGCAGTTGTAAAGCGACCGACAGATCATGAGATAACGCAAAATGCGACTTGACCGTTGCCCCACGAGGCCCATTCTTCATTGACTAGAATTAGAGGAACCGGATGTGAGGGGTCATCAACTTGAGGTTGAGGTTGTGCAAGCATAGCAACAAGAGATTCGAAGGAGTCCATGGTAAGGAGCTATGGGTGGGGCAGGAGTTGCGAATAGTTTTCAGGATGTTACTAGTAGCGAGAATGACTGAACACGGGTAACGTTTGAAGGAAGTGCGCTACATAATGGAAATCCCGGGACTTTATAATAAACCCATGGATAGTGGTTCAGGTAGTGAGCATGAGGATCTTTGATTGTGAGTTAAGCGTATTGTTCGACGACTGGGGAACACAATCCGACATTGTTCCCTCAACGTCAACACTGTCGGAGTCCTAAAACGTGCATGTGGAAAAGTGGATGACGTCCTTTCAGGGGACAATGGCTATCAGACAATGATCGGACAGTGAGTCAGCGGATAGGGCACCTTGATATGCATTGCAAAAATACCAGCCAAAGCATATAAAGCCCAATCAACCCAGCATTAGTTTTATAGAGCCGTTACTAACGCGAATTATCCCATTGCCCTCCGCTCAGTCCGTTCGTCATACATTTACTACTACTAGTAGCATGGACACATTCGTCGCCCAATCACCTTCCTACTCATTCTCCCCCCAGCCGTCATCGAGCTCATTTCCTCAAGACGGACCGGATGCCATACCAGTTAACTCCGACAATCTGAACGGATATTTCGGAGCCTTTTGCGTTATTTCATAGTACCGTGCTCTGCGCGGGCTACGTATGGTAAGTTTTCACCTCTCTGTTGGATCTACTTCCCTCACTTTATTCTACAGCCCCACTCCTCGCCTCTCCCACCTCATTTACTATAATGGCCAATGTATCCAGCCTGGTGCTCCTTGGCATTTCATCTACACTCTTTCTGCAAATCTTGTTGTCAAGTTTGATTTCGATACCCTGCACCACAGGCATTCGTTCTTTTTTAACTTATGTTTTATGTATCGGCTCCTCCATTCCTAAGACGCATGTTTATACTTTTTTCAATGTGTAGCTTGATATGTTTGAGGCTTGTAATGCATAGATTTAGTTACAACCTTGCCTTCCGAGCTAGTAACCAAAACCGATTATAACAATAACGCGGGATCGCAAGACTTCGCTAACCAGCCTGGACCCAGTCGGTATAACGATGCAACTTAAACGTTAAATATTCCAGCAACTTTACAGGTGCATTGAAGAAAGGGAATAACTTTGCAGCAGCACACTGCACAATGAAAATGGCAGCCGAATTCGAAAGGTCTAGGTACACCAGGGAGACGAAGCCGAATCTAACAAAACTAACTGTGAGGCAGTAGGCGTCTGAGCAAAGAAACGTGGACTTACGAGGGGATCGCAGTCTGACTATATGGTTTATATACAATAAATTTCGAAATGGGAGGCAGCGACTTTGAGGCTGCGATGCCTTAGGCTTGGGAACCAAATGTAGCCACGAAATTAGTATACGAAGTGAGAGTTGAATATAGATACACTAACTATCATATAAGGTCGACTATGCGACCACACAGAAGCCGCTCTGGCCGCTACTGCTAGTGTCGACAAGCATGGACTCATCTGCAGTCACGAGACGAGGCGCATCACTTGGCGTACTACCACTGCCAGAGGAACGATGCAAAATTGCTGAATAGGTCCATAGTGTGTGGCGATTGGGGCTGAAACAAACGATGATGAAGGATCTCCGGCTTGAACCATAGCTTTTATACATATAATTGGGAGCACATACTGTCAGTTTTTGCGCAGTGACATCGAGCGTTCTTCTAACCTTGCTGTTGACATTTCTAGCTCTATCGTGCCTAGAGGATTCTGACACATCTCTAACAATACTAATCTATGCACGCACTGTTGGTGCTCACCGAAGATATTATAACCCGCTGTACGATACTGAGACGAAATGCCAGTGCTTGGACTTGTGCATACCGTCAGCTTTAACAGTTAAATTCAATGTTGTTTGCGTACTTTGAGGGTGCCGGTGCGGGCAAGTCTGGGCACCCTTGGACAGTTCGAAGGTGAATTCTGGAGCTGCCATTTCGTAAAGGAGGGCGACCACTGTCAAGATCTTTGCGGTTATCCAACTTGAAAACATCGATTTGCGACCGTAAACCCCGCCGTCGGGTACAATAATTGTCCTGGGCGTGTGATACCTATAGGCTGCCTCCTGTTCTTACCGTGCACAACTTGAAGTACGCTACAAGTACTCAACTTATGCAGGTCCTAGTCTATGTCGCATGCGCGCGCATCCCCGCAACGATGCTGATTCAATTACACAGAAGACAAGTTTCGGTGCCTGATGCGATCGATAGATTTGAGTTTTAGATCTTCTCCTGATTTATGTAATTCAGAAGCAGCCATGATATATACATACATGGATACTGATACTGGTGTGCCCCTGATGTCATGTACTGACTGAAAGTTGACCGGAAGATCTTGAGCCAATCGTTGTGCCATGTCACAGATTAGCGCTTGATTGAACTCCCAGTAAAATGCTACAGGAACCTGTATAATAAGAGATCGAACCGTTCCTTACAAACGAAGGAGATGTCACACAAATTAGACGAGGGAACAACTTGCAAGTATGTACAAAGTATATATTCTAGTAAAGAGCGTCAGATTGATAGTTGCGTAGCGACTAAACATGTTGTGCTACAGAGATGTGAACAATGATGGTATACAAAGATTGGCCATAAATATGGGTACGGTGAAACAAAGGTCGTAAGAGACATAAATTAATTCACCACCAAGGGTGCAGATGAAATAGAATGAATGTGATCACTTCAAACCTTCGGCTCGTCGGTGTTCACCATATCGTCAAGGCTAGAAAACGCGCCGAACGATGCCAATGTGTCTTTGTCTGATTTTTTGTATTTGTTTTGGGATACATATACCGGAAGCATCCCAGATGGCAATAGGTGGGAGCTGAGCGGAAGATCCACCATCAATATGCGAAGGCGCAAGAGAATAGACAACATCACGCACCCTGACGATGTTTCAGTGCGCTGGAAACCGAGGCTCTTAAGAATAGGTGTGTATGCCCTTCGGTACTGCTTGCGAGCCTCTGCCGCAAATCCAAAGAATCCGAAAAAGGACAATCCGCAGAAGATCAAGAGCCACTGCGATAGGGTGAGAGAGACCACGGTGATCTCATCCATCCGCCAGACGACTGATGGAACCGAAATGACTTGGGAATAGTCGTAGTGCACGTAGGCAAAGCTAACCCAAGGCAGTAAGGGGTATCTTACAACATTCAGATACATGCCATAGGCGCTAAGAGGGACCGTGCACAGCAGTTCAGTTGTCGCTAGGGCCATGAGTCGGAAATAACGATCGATTGTGAATGAGGTGGTTGACAACAGAAACTCGTTGAATTGAGCACGTCGTCGCAAGAATGCGCGTAGTGTCAAAACTAAAGAAAATCAACTGAATGTCAGAATGGAATCACTGGGACTTACTGCAGTAGACAGAAGAAGCAAGGCCAATGACAACTGGCCAAGCATATGTTATAGGGAACGAGGGCACGGCGTTATACGTGTAAGGGTAACAACCAACTTCCTCAAAGATGTTGAAGCGATGGGCTGGCGGAGCCTTAGACAAATGTCATAAAATATCAATGAACGCCATTTACCCTCGACAATATATTCTGAAGGATGAATTAAAATGAGTCACCCAAGCAGGAAAAGCTACGTACGAAGCACCATCTGTAGCACGGGAATTCCCAAACCAATCGACAAATCGACAAAAATCGCGCGACGTTTCTAAACGGAGGTATCAAGATAGAAAAATAAGAAAAGTATGAAATTCTCACCTCTGCCTTGCTCACAGAAACAGTTTTGATCGTGGCAATCTTGTACAGGCGTCTATTAATGCACAAAGAGGCTGCTGGTATAGCGACGGAGACCCCAACAACCAACCGTGATGCTGCAGTGAAATATTAGCGTGGAACTACGAAATATGGTGCGCCATGCTTACAGATGTCGCACCATATAGGTGTCCAATTAATTGCATTATCACGCCAGACAACGGAGTTGACTCCCTGGTTCAGGAGGCCAAATGCGGTCCAAATCATGTAGAGGCAAGTGCCCGAGTTCCAGGCCTCCAGATGCCATGGTAGTGGAATTAACACTAACACGAACGCAAGGAAAGAGAAGAGGGGGATAGCGGGGTAAGTTGGAGACAACATTAGCCGGTGACCAGTAGGTAGTGAGGCAGAATCTTGGGGGAGACGTGAGCATTTTACGTACCTTGGGTCGAGCCTTTTTCAAGTCTTTACCACAAACCAGCAACAAAGGCGGAGATGCAACCGTATGTTGTTGTTCTTATGGGTGGCGAACAACAAAGGCCTCATTGTAAGTGACAGTGTTTGTAAACTCCGCCTCCATTGTAGTTTGCCGCAAGACCTGATCACTAGGCGTGAATAAAGACAGATGTGTCCAATTCGACATTTCTTTGCAGCTTTCCCTTCCTCATCGTTCCGCGTGACGACAATTCACTATGGATGTCAATCTAACTTTTCCCCTTTTCCCCGTGTTCGCCTTCTTGGGTTTTTTCCTGGTCATCATCCCTCTTCCATGGCATCTCCAAGCGTGGAATGCTGGCACTTGCGCCTATATGATTTGGGCATCAATCGCTTGTTTGTTGGAATTCGTTAACTCGGTCGTTTGGAGGAACAATGCATTGAATGTTGCTGCTGTTTGGTGTGACATTTGTACGTTCGTTCCTTTGCTGAACGGTCCTGTGACTTTACCGGCTTTACCTCCCCAGCTTCAAAAATCCTCCTTGGGGCTAGCGTGGGTATCCCCGCCGCTGGCCTTTGTATCAGTCGACGGTTGTACGTGATATCAAGCCTCAAATCGACTACCGTGACCGCTCAGGATGTATGTGGCGATTGTATGATTCATTTCTCTTCTTATCAACCAACTTCATCTAGAAACGTCGCGCCGTCATTATTGACCTCTGTATCGCTCTCGGAATTCCTGTGGTCGTCATGGCTCTCCGTCAGTTTTAATTTCGCCCTATACAATTTTCAGCTCACCTACCTTGAATCTTCTAGATTACGTTGTTCAGGGTACGTGTCTATGAGAAGGGTACTAGCTCTTAGTCTCACTGTGCTACGCCTAGGTCATCGTTTCGATATCTTGCAAGCCGTTGGTTGTTGGCCTTCCATTTACAACACACTTCCCGCCTACTTTCTCGTGTTTATGTGGCCCCCCTTACTGGGCTGCATCTCGTTCGTTTTTTCAGGTAGGTTCACACCTATTCCGCGTTACAGGTTACTTATCAATCCTCAGCTCTGACGTTACGTGCCTTTTATCGGCGCCGCTTGGAGTTCAGTCAGTTAATCACGTCCCACAATTCGTTGAACTTCAATCGCTATATTCGCCTTATGATGCTGGCTGTCACCGAAATGCTGTGCACGACCCCCATTGGCATATATAGTGTTTATATCTCCACACATGGCGTTCCATTGGAACCATGGATCTCGTGGGCGAACGTACATTATGACTTTTCGTATGTCGGACAAATCCCTGCCCTCGTATGGAGGAGTAATCCCGTTCAACGGACTTCTGTGGAGATGACGCAATGGTTGTTCCCCGCTTCCGCGTTCCTTTTTTTCCTGCTTTTCGGTTTTGCAGCGGAGGCTCGCAAGAATTACTACGCGGCCTTCTGCTTTGCGACCAAGCCCTTCGGCTACAAGGTTGCTTCAGAAGGACCTCGCAGTATTCCACAAAGGTTTGTCTTCGAGTTCTACTTCACTACTGATGTGTTGACCTCCTTTTAGATGGAAGTCGAATCTCCACAAGAGTATTTCCGTCGGATCGTTACCTGTTTATGTGTCTCCCGCGCATCCACACATGCAACGCGTTGGCTCATTTACCTCTTCGACTGCCCAGGGTTCTGATCTGGACGTTGAAAAGTATCTTTCGCCACGACTTTCCACTTGTTCGCCGCAAGACCAGCACCCTCCCCTGACCGAGCTTGCAACTGATATGAACCATCACGACCAGGTCGCTGCCACCACGGCACGCTATAGCGTTTGTCCCTACCATTCCTGCAATGTGCCATCGCATATCCAACCTGGCTTCCGAACTTACGCCTTCCAAGCCTCCCAACCGATTGCCCACATTTCGATCACAGTAGAAGTCTAGTACGCCACCGGTACGAGCCGTGCTTGTTCATCGTTCGCACGCCGTTATTAATTTATCTCTTTTCCGTTAGATCTTTTGCGCAAGTAAGCACAATCGTATTCACTGGCATATCATGCCCAATGTTCATCTCGCACTTGCTGTATCTTTACATTTATTACATTTACCCAGTCCTGGGCCGTTGGACGCACTCCTTCGCTAGCACTTAATTTTGATTCGTCGTATCCATTTTTTTCTTTGCATGTAGCTTAAGCGATACATTGCTGTATTAATATTATTATGAATATTCATGAAGTGCAAGATTGCGTGAAGACTGGTTGAACTCACTACCATTTTCTCTCCTTTCCCTCGTTTGCCTTCTATTCATTAGAATGTGGATGGAACACTGGCATTGTTGGTATGCGATCTTATAGAGATACGGCTCTTCCGCCTGTCTCAGCCCAACTCTCTAACTTACTATAAGGTGTCTCCTCATGTATACATTGGAATCAGAGTCACTTGAGATTCCGAGTCAAGTTATTTTCATGACTCCAGCCTTGTTTGGTTCTATTACATAGCGTCATACTTACCATCTCTTCAAGGCCCTCAGCCGCTCAGCAGTCCAACGACTGGAACAGGACGAAATCTAGTTGTTAATCTATTGAATATATTTTCAAACGGAGTCATCCCTCATGACATCCCTTTTGAATCTCGATCCTCATCCGTCTGCCGGCGAGTAGCCGCCCTCTGTCACACTCCGGTCCATCAATTTGTCTGACATAGCCTGTATCAGCCTGTATCTCCTTGCGTTGAACATTGAACCATAAGTAAGTCACAAAATCCAAGGATTAGAAAAACCGGTGCTGCCACACCAAATCTAGACAGCATGATCGCCGGCCAGCCGCCATCCAAATTGCCGGTCAAAATGTGCGGGTTTTTCCATTTCTCAGATGTCCTCAAGTGGATGACTTTCCATAGCCTTTAATAAATCGGGGTTCGAAGTTTGTCCAAACGTAATTACTTGAGCAATGACTGCCAATGAGATAGCAGTTCCTGGCACCGGCACACACCGGTAACCTTCCTTTCTTGGTCGGGCTCCTCTAATAGAATAGAATTTCAGTTGACGGAAAGTCATCCAGTAAGTTTGATTGATTGGTCAAGAGTGGAAGATGTAGAACAAGGCAACCGGAAGCTATTTGCACCCGAGGTCCACGTGGCCTAATTAAACAACTTGAATGCTTTGTTTACAGCCGAGGATGAGTTCGCGGGGCTTAATCGGAGGCTTTGCACCATTGTTAATTCTCGGAGCTCCAGAATTATTAATATTAGCAAGAGCCAACACCATTGTCGGACATTTGTCTCTGACATTATGCACAGTCGCCTTTGTCTGGTGAAACATATTATAACTCGCAGCATGGACCAAAGGCTTACCGTTCAGTCCCGTTTTCATTCCCTTCACCATGCAAAACGTGGGTCAACCCATTGGAGCCTTCCTCGCCGCCATCCTCGTGATTATCCCATTGCCTTGGCATTGGCGAGCGCGCAACATCGGCACAGTGTCCATCGTAGTATGGCTCTGTGTCCTCAACCTCATATATGGGATCAATAGTATAGTATGGTCCGCAAATGTTAACAATCCTGTTCCCATTTGGTGTGATATCAGTTCGTTGGTCTCTTTTCTTCCATATCTTCGCTCACGCCCACACAGCAAGTAAAATAATGATCGGCGGCAATATTGCCTTGCCCATCGCTACGATGTGTGTTTCCAAACATCTCGAACTCGTTTCGTCGAATCGTCATGTACGCTTCGACCGCAGTGATGTCCGCCGTCGCATGTTGTTCGACACCATCATGTGCTTTGGCGTACCCCTTATCTTTATGGCACTCCGTAAGTCGCATCTATGGTCATTGACGTTCGCTCTAACGCTGCTATAGACTACATTGTACAAGGGCATCGCTTTGATCTGTTCGAGAACTATGGCTGTGAGCCGACGGTCTACTATTCTATCCCGGGCATCTTCATTGTATATTTCCCTGCGTTGCTATTTTCCGTCATAGCGATGGTGTATGCAGGTAATCTCGATTATGCGTTTTCTGCTCGCTCTTGATCTCACTGCTTCCTCGCTAGCCCTCGCTCTGCATCATTTCATCCAGCGGCGGGCGTCCTTTGCAGTCCATTTACAAAACTCGAATTCATCTCTCACAACCAATCGCTACCTTCGGCTTATGGTGATGGCCTTCACGCAGATGGTTTGGGCAACTTCCCTGACCGCCTTTGATCTCTACACCAATGGATATAATGGCTTACGAGTATGGGACAACTGGGCAGATGTTCACAGGAATTTCTCCCGCGTTGGATTGTACCCCAATTTGCTGTTTTCTCCACAATTCTTGACGTCGCAGAACTTGTTCTGGTGGACTATTCCTGCTTCCGCCTATTTGTTCTTTTTGTTCTTTGGCCTTGGTGAAGAGGCAAGGAAGGAATACTCAAAAGTTGTCTCCTTTTTCCGCTGTCGTATTCTTCGTCTACCATCACCCTCGGTCCCACACGAAACATCCAATCTTCCACCATCCAAGTGAGTGTCATGATATCTTCTTTCCCAGTCGCTCCATCTCTGATATCTGTACTCAGTGGTTTCCGTTCTTTCAAGATCAGCTCTCCTGCGGCAAGTCGTTCATCAGAAGAGAAGGACTTTAATTCGCGATCGACCTCTCCATACCCCAGCACGCTCAGGAAAAATGAGATTGCTCTTTTGGATCCTGTTGAATCCAAGGATCTCCCACCTCTTCCGGACTACTCCATTGATCTTGAAGCCGGTCACCTCTCGCCACCTAACGCTTCTGGGCAGCCTCCCCCCGTCGTCGAACCCGTTGCTGTTCACCCTCGATGAGCGACTGTTCAGCCCACTGAGCATCCGCCGATCCAAACCACGTCCAGCGATCGCTCAAGATGGCGATGGTGTCATGGTCATAGTCAATTCAGTCCAACACCGTGCTGACATCTGCTAACACTTCGACCACACTTGGTTGATGTTCCCTTTTTTTCTTCTCCATACCAAACAGGGGCTGGGCCACCCTTACCATTCACACTTCGTCATTCATTCGCCAGATTTACTCGGTCGCTCCTTTGCAAGCATCCTTTCAAAAGCACAGCTTTACTCTCTTTACGCTTCGTCAATTGTATTTCATCACATAGCACGATCATGACCCCACTGGCTGTTGTTTTAATGACTTTGTTTCATTTATTCGTATATCTTGGATGTATGTATCACTCTTCCATCCTTACTGCGCAGGAATATATATATATTGTTTTTGTATCTGGTACACCGTTCTACAATCACATCCACCATCTGTCTACTTCATTCGCATGCTTGAACATCTGACCCGTCCATTGTCTCCATGAGAATGGTGAGAATCGTTCAGGTAGCTATCCTCCTGTACATCACGAGGGTGTCCACGGTGAACGTACCGTGGGCGAATGTGCATCAGTGTGTAAAGCGAGATCCTTCAAGGGTGCTGAGTTCTCTTCCGCATTGCAACCAAAGTAACTGAGTACGGTCATTGACGCGATATCGGGTTCATGACACGTTTTGGACATGGGAAGCGCACCTATGGAGCAGTCCCTTAGTTGACCAAAACTACATCGAGAGAGATCAGACAATCTCGGATGATACGTACGATGGGTAACATGTCTATCCCAAGAGGTCATCAAGGAAATCCTCCATCTCTGTTTTCGGATTCTTCTTCACAGGAACCTCTGTGGGCAAAGGGGGAGCCTCGACGATATCGTTTTCTTCAAAGACTCAACACGAGCCGACCAGGATGCACGAGATAGATACAGACCTTTCTTTCGCTCCTTCGGAGGCATGGGCTTCGATCTCAGCGTACTCGTCTTTGCTCTGAATCTTTCCTTCAGATCTACCCAATGTGAAATGAATGACCGACGGCGTGATGTAATGTACAAGAGCGATGAGGTGTATACGAACCTCGATTAGCATCGGCGACGGCTTTCTCGCGACTCATCTGTTCCAGTGACTCGTCCCATTCAACGGTCTGTACGCGGCCCTTTTTCGGCTGTGCAGGGGGTTGCTTGTGGGAACTTATATGCGCTAGCGAGTGATCAATCTCGTCGTCATCGTCTTCCTGTGCGCCGACACCTGCAGCGATCACGGGTTCCGCCTCCGATAACCGCTGTTTCTCCAGGAACGCAGACAGATCGACCTCCGGCTCTTGAATTTCCTCACCTAAAAACACCACACCGCACGTCTCAACGTCCAATCCCACCACTCCAGCAACGACATGCACACGCACCATCCGAATCCAACTGAGGCTCCTCCTCCACATACCGATCTACGTTCGACACCAATTGACGCTTTGAGAACTTTTGGTGCAATTCTTCCGCTTGTTCTGGATCGAGTTCGTCGAGTTCTTCGCCATCTAGGACGAGTCGTTTGGTGAATTCGGCAGGGCGCCCAAAGGAGCGACCGCGTCCTCGGGCGCGGAGGTATTTGCCAAGACCACCTCTGGATTTACCTTTGCCTCGTCCGCGCCCGCGAGATTGGCCCTCTGATGGATTGCTGGGCGTGCTGGTATTGTCCATTGTAAAGTGGTGATATGAATACAGCCAATTCGGACCTTTTGCTTCGGTTTCAACTCCGAAGAGGTAAAACCCCTATCTCTTCATGGATGACATTGACCCACGCCAACTTTTAAGATACTCTCGCGGTTGGACCAATAAGATTTCCGCGATGAAGTCGATGACAGCGTTGAAGGATTGGACGGAACAGTTCAATTAGCACGTCTTGCGCAATTGCCATGATGCCGACACACTTGCACGATGTGCTCGCCCACTCCGGGAATTTGAGCATCGACGAAATTCCTAGGATTTTTGCATGGTAGATACGTACACGTACGTGACGATAAGATGAAAAATGATCTAAAGCTACATTATCTATTTATCTATAACCAACAGGTGTATCCCAACAAATATACGACCTAAAAAATGCCACATAGAGTAGAAGAAAACATATATCAATCATCAGATGGAGCCAGACCCCGAGCAAATACATCATACAGTAGATAAAGAAACAGACAAGCATGAATGAGAAGTCCGATTATCAATACAACAATAGCGTTCTGAATTTCGTCCTCGATGCGGGTAATAATCCGGCGAAGGAACGATCGTGGTGGACGTGACATGGCAGTGGGCAAAGAAGGAGGAAGGGTGGGGCATGGGGTGTTTGCCGCGCAAGGAAGGTGGGGAATGTTGCGGCGGGGCCATGGTAATGAGGCGGGGTGGTCGAATACGAGCTTTTGGGACCAAGCATCTTCACGTTGCTTATCGAGCCATTTGGAGAAGCAATAATCTGCATATCCGGCGCTATCAAAAGTTGCAAAACCAAACTCGGTTTCATAGAACTCCGATCTACCAATGCATTTACGTGGCGGTGCATCTGAACATCGGTCTCCCTCAAGAACTTGGAGGTCGACTTGAAAATCAGGGTGGTCGAAGAGACAATCCTCATAGATGGACTCAGAGTCCGTTTCTATAAGAGGTTGCGGCGGTTTCTGGCATGCTGTTTCACATTTCTACAATTGTCTTAGACGAACCCGTTGTACAACGAGAGAAGGAACGCACCCGGATCAGAAGGCATGGTTTCACAGGAGAGGAAGGAACCACTCTCCTTCTCCTTCTGAAGAACCCCTTTCGGGAGATGACAAGAGGCCGATCATCGAAACGAACTTGTTTCTAAATCTCTAGTTAGAGTCATTCACATCTTTCCAATAACAGTAAGCACACTACCTTGGATCCAGTATCGGACGATATTGAAGCATCTACGGAAAGTACGGAGTTCTTCCG